>JAUZNJ010034369.1:0-12741 GCA_034780135.1 Jordanella pulchra | reverse complement strand
ATCAAGTGAGTTCAGTCTTAACCTGATGACTTGATGAGATGACTATAGTCTGGTGTGCTACTGCTTGGTTGGAAATAAAACCAGCAGCCACACAGCCCTGTCTGCAACCAGTTCGACACCCCTGATTTAGTCTGTCTTGTTGGATTTTCTCTCTTTATAAATTAAATGTATTTTCAAATTAAGCAACTGTTGCCTTACACTAAGAAGTTCCTCTGTTCATATCGGGGGGCTTGTGTTCTTTCTGCAATGAGTTTTTATGTTCTCCGGTTGCATGTGTGATGTCTTACTGGGTACTTTTTCTTCCTTTCACTGTCCAAAAATAATTTATTTTGCCCTCAGTATATGTGAATTCATGGTTGTTTGTCCAGTGCTGAGTTGCCCTGTGATTGACTGATGATGTCCAGGGTGCAGCCCACCTGTTTCTCATTGACCACTGGAGATTAAGCAGCAATGACCTGGAGAGACTAATTGGACATAAAAAATGGATGGATGTTGACATGGATTCTACGTTATCCATTACTATTTTTATAGTCCGTTATGAAAGGCACACTTTTCACATTGTTTCATTTTTGTTTCGGTTCAAAACTACTGTACTTTCTGTCCATCTGTGAGAAAGAAAAAAATGCCCCATATATTTTGAAGTCTGTAGTTCTTGTGACAAAGTATGAAAAAGAGATAATTATACTTGTGCAATGCACTGCTTTGCATCTTAGAGCTGCACATGCAAAATGTTATATTGTGAGTACATTAATCCTCCTGATGAGGAGTGAGAGGATGCTGTAATCCAAAACAGGTTGTATGGGAAACATGTACAAAAACAGTGATACATGGCAATGTTAGAGATTGCAGCTGTTGTGTGTATTAAGGGAGGCCCACAAGCCTGGGCAAACATGAACAGTTGTCTTAACTTCCTGAGGCATGTCCTGTGCAAACAGCACTGGAGATGGCTGGTTCAGGTCTACATTCAAAGAGAGCGGGACCACTGAGCGCACTCTCTCCAATGCGTACGCTCCTTCGCAGGTAGACACACTATTATGCATGCAGATGCAAACATGCCTGCACTACTTTACCATAAATAAACACAAGTGCACATGTGAGCACACAAACCACAAAAACGTTATCATGTTGTGCAGCAGCTACAGAGCATCCCACAGTTTACTGTACCTTATAGTTGGATGTTTGGTTATTCCATTGAACCTGTATTTAATTAGCGCAGATGTGCTTTTTGAGTCTAGGTTTTTTATCAACCTTTTTTTTTTCAACCTTTTTTTTCCAATGAGCTTTTTTCTGCAGTTTTTCTTTTCTTGTGTAAGCTTGGCTCTTTCTCCAGATGTTTTTTTTTCCCTGTAAATATTCCATGGCTGAGTTAGTTCAAGGTTGTAAAGGGAATTAAGTTAGCTGGTTGGGTCACAACGGATTGGTTGTCTGTTGTTTGTTTCTGTGCCCTTAGCAAAGTGTTTGTGTGTGTGAGTATGTTTGTGAGACTCCCCCTCCCTATCGCTTGAAACCCACAGTCCCCTTAGGCCCTTCTTTTCCTCAGTATTGTAAACCACCTCTGGCACTTTTGGGCTTTGTTCACAATATCCTTACTTTAGCCGAGTTTTTACTTTCCAAGAATTCTACTGCGTGTGTAATAATAATGGTGACTGCAAGAGGTGCCTTTCTAAGTACGTGTATTTAATTGCACTTTGCTCCTTGTTTTGCATATCACTGATATAACACTTGATTTTGCAAATATTTGTACCACAGTAGCAGCCTTTCTAGGCCCTTGGTATGTTGACTGGTATGTGATATGCGGGTGCAGCTGAATTTGAGCGGCTTCACTGTGCAAACACAGCATTGCTGGCACTCCTGGTTTCACTTAATCTTCCACACAAAGGCATTGGCATGTGGCAAGGCTCTCAGACTGATTCAGTGACAAAGAGAGAGAGCAGAGCTGAGCAATAGGCTGTGTGAAGGGATAGAAACAGCATTTTATAATTATTTGTATCCACTTTCTCCTAATCTGGATTTTGATTTACTTTTTTTAGGATTTCCCCAGGCCTTGAAGCATCAAGATTATTATTAGGCCTTTGGGTATTGGAACTTTGGTCATTTTGGGTCCTAATTCTGGGCTTATCTATAAACAGAAATCCAAATATACTGCTGGTTTCCCATCCATACCATAATTACCCAATGGGTAAATGGGAGGGTTCTTCTAAGATTATAGTTTGCCTTTGCAGCAAAAAAAGAAAATTTACAAATTGATAAGCCTGTATACAAGATTGGACATAGATGGAAAAAGTTTCAATCCGATTTTTAAACAGAAATATTTGTGATGTTTACACAGAGTTGTGTTAGCTAACGTTATCCTTTGCATCACAGTCTGTGGTCTGAAATCTTTTATTTCTTGTAAGTGCAGCTTTATTTATTCTGCATTGATGTAGTTTGTTTTAGCATGATATAAAAAAAGGAAGTGGTGATCTTTTATAATTTTAATTGTAGCCAATCAGTCATGTTTTTTAGAAAAGGAGCTTACTATTCCAGGTACACGAACTGTAATATACTTTTAATTGACTAGAGAAACCAAATCAAGATAAGCTGATAAAGTTAGAAACTGGCTAGAGCCTCTCTCTATGTTTGCTATATCTTCTTGTTGCTTGTTTTGTCTTTTCTCCTTTCTGCTGCTCTGCATAATGAAAAAGAGTAGAAGAGTGGAAGATTCCAATTACTCAGAAAAAGTCAAGGGGGGCTGTTGAAGTTTGAGAAATACAAGACGAGCTGGTTGCTGTGCAAAGATTGCATGCCCATTTGGAATGTAATTAAATTGCTTTGGATGCTTGCCAGTAAAAAAAAATCTTTCTTCTCCTCTCAAATGAAAATGTATAGTGTTTTGGTAAAAAATACCTGCAGGGAACAGTAGACTGCTGAATATTTGTAATACAGCTTGCATTGTGCAGCTGAAATGAGTTTTGAGATGAGTTATCCGCTGTGGTTTCCCCTCTGACATTTCAAAGGTATGTAGCTTTTGAACCATGGATTTACTGTAATCTATTTTTTCTATTATCGATGTGTGGTTGAGTTATAAACTGTAGATTGGCTTCTCTGTCATTTCCCTGGCTTTGCTATATTACAAACTAAAAGACTATGTCGGTGATGCAGACTCTATCATAATATTTATATACGGTCACATGTAGACCTCCAGTTGTTCCTTTCTGTGCATTAAGTCCAGCAGGACTTATAGTTATCATATAGAGCATGTGTATCTTAGAAAACCTGATCTGTTTTAGCTCACAGTGAGCAGTTCACTCTGGAAAAAGGAACAGTTGTAACCAGGCGCTCTCATTTTAAGTTAAGAGTCACACTAAAATTACAGCTTTTTGATTAGAAATATTGTTCATATTTAAACAGGTACATTTATTAAAATACAGACCAATGAATGACAGTGGTACAATAAAAAATGTATGTTCTTGTAACTTTTTTAAAGCTCCGGACATGGTTTCTTCTCTCCATGTGTGTTGGTGCATTAAAGAAAACATGTGCTGGTCTAAACGGCATCTACTCCTATTATGCCTTTAAAGTGTGTAGGTGACTTTTGATGTGCTCTTGTTTTAAGTTGTGGATGTATATCAGAATAAAGAGTTTGAAATTCATTTACGGACTCCGTCTATTTTGTATAGAGGTATCTTGGTAATTTTTTATTTATTTATTTTTTTTTTACATATTGAAGACTTAGCTCTTTAGCAGGCAATGAAAGTTCAGTGTTTTATAAATGCCTCCAAGTAGTCAGAAAACCAAAAGCCCGTTTACACTGAAAGTAGATAATTGCACCATTTCCTTGTCTACTTTGCCCTAGCCCCCATTCTTCATAAGCATATGAAAAGGATTTATAAAGTGTGCATGAGATTAAACAGTGTTATTATTCGGGACTACTGTGATTTCATATCAGTTGCATTTATTCTGCAGCACTGGTGCATTTCCATGACACGTGAGACTTTTCTGATATAAAAAAACAGTTGAAGAGGCCTAGTTTATTTGATGTTTGAATAACATATGCTGATGTGTTGATAGGTAACATGTTTTTAGGTTTAACAGTCTAGATTAAAACAAAAAATCTAGAAAAAGAAAATAATAGTATTTAAGATTCTTTTAAATGCTTTTGTGGTTTTTGCAATGAATTATGTTCTGTTTGGTCAAAGATGTGTGAGTGAGTCTCAGAAATCCAATAACAAAGAAGAATAAGGAGTTGACAAATCGATACAGCACCATACATGTTGTGCTTGCTTTGTGTTTGCTGATTGGTATCAGAACAACTCAACTGCCTCTATTTATATAATTTCTGGAACTGCAAATTGATGAATCTGTCCAGCAACACCATACTTACTTAGGTACATGTGATTCACAGTATTTTTTGTGTATATCCTGTTAAATCAACACTTATTAAGCTGTTTTAGAGGTACTTCACCATTGAATATAAGAAGCAAGGAATTCTTTGTCACTGTTTCTTTATTTTAATAGTTAACTGAAATATTCCTTTTAATTCTCATAACCTTTGCCAGTGTTAAAATTATTTTGGTAATTTTTGCAAACCAAAACCATGAGATGAGACAGAGAGGTGCTGAGATGATGAGCTAATTTGTTGGCTCTACAACTGCCGTGCTAATGACTGTTTGTGGGTTTGCGGTTGTTGTAGCATGCATGTGTGTGCTCATGCTGTACAGCTGATGGGCTTAATCCAGCAAGCACATGACAAAGCCTGCTAAGTGAATGAAAACTGTGTGTAATAATGCTAACAAGTCTCTTTAATGAGCCTACAACGAGAGAGCCAAGGATCACAAAAAATGTGCTTTAATACAATAGGATCAGGGAGTCTGCTTACTAGGTGCAACCTAATGTCTTGAATTTTTTAAATGTTGTTTTTCCATTTCACTATTTAGGTGTGATTTCATTCTCAGGAGATTCACAGTTAAGCTTTAGAACAACGTGTGTTTTCAGTTGCAACTCTGTAATTGTGCAAGCAGCTACAAAAAACAAGATAGTGTTAAGAAAGGAAGAGGAGGTGAAGAGATAGAGTGATAAATCTTTGTCAGAAAGAAAGTCAGAAAGATAGAAATTGAGCAATTCTGCAAACTTTTAAGCAGAGATAAAAGAGTGGAATAAAGTTGATGTATACCACAATTTGCACATGCAGATAAACACCCTTTGCAATCATGCACGTGCTGTCATGACACCATCCCTCACTTTCATTTGTAACCCTGCACCTGCTGGCAACCATTGTTATTGTCACTGCAGTAAAGGAAACTTTGTCCTGAAGTGACACCAAAGTTAAGTCTGTGATCATAAAATAAATATCAACAGATTGTTTTTCTCAAGATAGATGACGAAGAGCCGTTTAACCCGGGGTAAAGCGTATGCTATTATCACTGACAAAAAGGCAACTGAAATAGTTTGTGTACTTTAATGAATTGCTTATTGTAACAACCTAGCCACAGTTTGGAGAAAGGAGGGACACCACCCATGATTTATGCCTAAAAATAAATGTCTTGTATAACTAGAGGGGAACTAAACTAAAGATAGACACCAAAACAACTGGGTGGTAGCCAGAGGGAACAGGAAGACTGGCTGATCTCCAAAAGCTTATAAGTGATAGCCAAATCAAGGTGAGCTGATGTTTCGCCCGATTATTAATCAACAAAACTTGTACAGTCATTCTTTAAAATAAAGCATTAACAATTTCATACTCCAGTCTAACAATAAAGAAGGTGACGTCTTTCACAACATGAAGCTAGTCCTAAATAAGACATGCTTGCTTTTTATTGTTCCATACGGTTTTAGTTATTTCATTTCTCTAAATTATCTGGAAAAAAGAAACAAAAATGGGTTATTCATTTCATCAACTTAATTCTGTAATTGTATAGTAGACTGACAATATCTTGGGAATGCATGATTTGCTAAGCAGGTTGTCAAATAGCTTAACAATGGTTGCTGTTTTGGATGAATCATTGGATTGTCTCTGTTAAAAAAAGTGATTATAATGTAAGATGGAGGAGATCAAATAATCTTTAGAGAACGTGCAGTTTTCACACTGTGTTTTCCTGCTGCTCTCTCATCTACAGGACTCCATTCCTTCTGTTCTGAATGAAGATGTTGTAAACTGGCTTTAAAACGTGGAGAAATTTGTGCTTTAATTGCATTTTGCTGTACTTCTCCCTGTTTCTTGAAATCCTGTATAATTAAAGGAGATTTTCTGTAGTTACTCAAACTTGTTTTGTGTCCCCGACAACAGCCATCGCTAAGCTGTACAAACAAAGCAGAGCAACACAAGGGGTAAGCAGGTCTCGTGTATGACAGAGGTGATGGATGAGCTAATTGGGGATTAACTGCTATTAGCTGGAAGAGGGGAGACAAGTGCCAACCCCCCCTCCACCCTTTCTTTCTGTGCCAAACATGGTGCAGTTATGTCTTCCTTCCTGCTACTGCTCAGCCGTGTTTTTCACCTGGCATGCTTCTGTTTCCATCTCCATGGGTTCTCCTCCTCTGAATCTCTTTCCTCCTTTTCTCCCTTTTTTCTCTGGTACTTTCTGTCTCTCAGGGTGATTCTCATCAGACTGTATTAGTTGCAAATGCAGAACTAAGTAGCTGTGACAACATTTTCGGATGCTCCAGCTGCCTCAGATTTATTGAGTTATTAAAGTAATGTACTGTGATTAAAAATGCTAATTTTCCCTAAATCACATGCCAGCTTACATTGTGTTTTTTCAATAGCTGATTTAATTACATGGAAAATGAAACAAGGGCTGATGATTCAATCTTTTCTGCCAAAAGCCTCTTGATACGAGAATGAATTTCCTCCTGATACAGAATTATTGTTTGAGCTTCAAAAGTCTTTCAGTATTGTGAAAGCTGCAGTGAACACAAAGGCTTAAATTTAGCCGTCTTTTTTTTTAATATCTTGTTTCAGGTCACACATTCACATATTCTGTCTTGGTGAATCCTCACATGTAAGCTTGAAATATCCTGAACAGAACAGGCTTGGAAATCTGCTTTTAAATTACTCCTGGCTATGATATGAAAGCAAAGCTTTGAGTTTAAAATCCCCATCTTTCCCTCAAAGCATGCGTACTTAATGTTGGGTTGCTCCAATTTCGCATGTAAAGCAAGGATTTCAAATAAAAGAAAAATGGGAAATAAGTTTCTGTTCCAAATATTATTATGAGTTGTGTCCTGGTCTTCTCTGAATAATTTCCTCTCCCTTGAGGGATTTGTTTAGTGTGCTTTATTTGGCTCATTTTGGCCTCTCATTATGCATTCATGTATTCCTTATACAGCGTGCAAACCTGCAGCTACATTGGACACTTCTCCAAGTCATTTTTAACACGGTTGTGCACGATACACAACATTTCTTCTTTGATTTTGACTTTGTCCTCAAGCAGTAGGTTTCTTCTACTTCAATTATTTTGCAAATTGTGCAAACTCATCTTTTGAACATTACAAGGTATAATTGGTTTTTCAGCTACTTGGAATTCTAATTGTAATTTAAACAATGAGAGGAAACTCTTGGATCTCTAGAAAAAAAAAAAAAGAAAAACTCTGCTACACATGTTGTTGCTAAGCTGATTCCCATCCTTTAAATTCTGCTCAGGATGACCAGAAGAGCTTTAGATAATGCTTGGATCGTTTCCAAATGACTTACCATGCATTGTAACAGATCTTTAGCAGTATCAGTGGCACTTTGCAGCCCTCTCCTCCAAATAGGACTTACAGTATGTGTTATTGTGAGAAATATCCATGACCATGTCAGGTGCTTTTTTTCTTCCTGTCTCTGGAGTTCTGTGGCCTTCCAGATGTCCTGGACATAACAGTAGCTTGTCAGCTTTATAGCAGGGATCTAAATGGGTCACTCTACTCGATATCACACAGCTACTTCACAATGACACCACTGTTCCCCCGATATTATGGCGAACCAGGTGGCTCACCATGAAAGTCTTAGTCCTGGCAAATTTGGACTGCTTGTCTTTGGGAACAGTGGGAGAAGCACGCACTCATTGCTCTGTTCTTTAAATGGTGTTTTTCAGATAAATATTTTGTCTAAAAATCTAAAAAAAAAATCTTAAGTTAAGGATGTCTACCTGTTCATATTAGTCATATATTTAGTCAAATATTTAATGAAATGAAACAGTATTGTCCTCCCCAGAACAAGGCAATAAAGAATTCTATAATTACTATTGATATTATTATTATTATAGTATTGTTATTATAGCATATTATTGATGCTTATCTTTACCGTTAAAGATGCCCATTGTCCAAAAAAAAAAAAACATTTAAAGTATTTTGAATTAAGTGAAGCCTGACTCATTAAAAAACAGGGACTTAGCTCTTTAGCTTAACACCAATAGCACTCACTGATGCAGACACCATTTAGCTGCTAACGGTTTGCAGTTAGAGATATTCCTACTTTGCTAACCAATAATTTACCCATTTTTAGATTCATTCAATCATTTTTTCCCCCGAATACACAAAAAAGCTGCCTAATTCTAAATATTAAAGGGGAAGACTTCTTTTACGCTTTTCAAGGGCTGTAAAGTAGCTTGAGTATGTAGACGAAACAGGACAACTCCTTAGCTACTTTGTTTTTACTTCAAAACAAGAGCTTTGTGTGTTGAGAAGGTTTAACAAACAGTCTCTGCCTTAAAATACACAACAGAAATAAACCAAGATTAGCTCCACAATTATCAGCTCTAAATGCAATAGTAGTATCAGTTTAGAGGTAAGACACAGAAAAATACTTTCAGAGGAGCCACTATCACAATAGTTACAATGTTTGATTTATTTATGATGAAACAGGTAAAAAAATAATTCTAAGCTTTGACAAGATTTTTTTTCTAGAAAGTGAAAAACACTATGAAAGGCCTTTCGAAAATCTAAGAGACTATTAGTGTTTAAAATTAAACTTAAAATAATGTAATATATACTGACGGTATCAGGAAAAAGACATTTGATATGTTACTGGAAAGGTATGACTCTAGTTTTCAGCGACACCGTGACGAGCAGGGTAGATTCCAGAAAAAAATTGCCATGTTTGAGAGATCTTCAAATGGCTTCTTCAGTGCTTGAAGTGCTGTAAAACTAAAAGTATTTTTGAATTAAAAAGTTTTGGTTAAACTAATCATTTGAGTTGTTTATTATCCTACATAACAATTCAGTAGCTTTGTATTTACCACATAAATAGTTAAAAGGAAAAATTATATTAACTACAGATTAAGGCAACCCAGGGAAAAAAAGAGTTAAACTTGTATCAGACATTGAGAACCTCTCTTTTACCTCAATGTTTATGCCTGAATCGATTATCAGGAACAGTAACCACTAAACAAAAAAGATACCAAAGAGAAAGGTGGGTTGGGACTTCAGTGATTTATGATTTATGGTTTGATTACAGTACTTGCATCCTGCTGAAGTCAGGCTGCCATTGGTGTGCATACTGTGGACATTGTGTTTTCTCTTCTTCATGGCTTTGGTCATGCAGCAAACTCCATCTTGATCTGCTTCTTGTCAAAATGAAGCCCACATTTTCTCGTACAGAGACTCACATGGCTGCAGGACGGCATTCAGGAACACACACGCACAAGAACACTGATTGAGAGATAAAATGGAGAATAGCTCTTTTAGTCAACTGAACAGTCTGTCTCTTCCTGCAGCCTGGCAACTATTTAATGCAATTTACCCCCTATAGGAAAATAATATTGATATTCACAAATGTACTCAGTAATATGACAAAAAAAAAATAAAACTGTGCACTCTGAAGTGTGAGGTGAACACAGGTGTACATCATCTCATATTCATGATATCTCACTCAATAGATTGAACATCGACACATTTAATACAGTATATATGAATGAGAATCCACTGTGTTTTCATCTAGAATGTCAATATCACAGTTATGTTGAAAAGCAGCCCTTAAAATTTGACGCTAAATCTTTTTTTCTCCTCTGTAACTACATGAATATTTTCTTTTGAGAGCTGAATTCCATTAAAAGAAGAATTCAGACCTTGATGAGAAAGATATTCTGCCGCTAAGAGTGTTCACTTCACCGTATTTGCCATTTCTGAGCATCGATCCACAGTATGCTGACCATGCTGCAGGATGAAAAGGATGAAAGCTACGGTATGAGCCAGTCAACAATAATATGTCTTTCTATAAATTCCCATTTGTTCCTCTTATTTAAATTCTCTGACTTCACATTCTGAAGTCGCTAAATTAGATCATACGAGCCCATGTGGTTACTCAAGTTGTTTACACTTTCTTTGACTTGATTTTATGGTTTTGAGCAATCAGCCGGTAGGCAACCTGGCAATGCTAAATGTGGCAATACCTTGCAGTGATACTCATACCCATTGAATACTTTCACATTTTGTCATACAACCACATAGAAGATGAGCAGGTTCCCTGCCCTGCTGAAGACAGGAATCTCTGCAGGGATTGTTTACCAATTGGTGATGGTGTTTTCAGAGTTATGGACACTTAAATAGTAAAAATGTTGCTTTTGTTTGACCAGAGGGACTTCTTCCATATGTTTGCTGTACCTCCGACATGGATGGTGATAAATTTGAAAACTGACTTCATAGGACTTTCTTACAACCACAATTTTCTACTTAGTATTTTCTGTAGCAAAACTTTGAGACTTCGAAAAAAAAAAGTGTTTTATCTTTAGAATAATTTACACACAAGCAAACTCTTTTATGAAGGCAGCTTGTTACATTTACTGGTAGGAGAATAAATGTGGTTTAAAATTAAAAGAGGCCCAAACCTGCTGGTTTGCTAACATATCATATACATGAAATAATGTATTTTTTCACTTCATTAAACTGTGCTACTTTCAAGTTAAGGGGGTTTAGACTAGAACTTTTAGAATTGAAAATCCAAAGTGAAGAAGAGCCTTGTAATATTTAGCATCTTGATCGTGAATCATTGCATGCTTGAGTTGGCTTGACAGTAACAAAAGGAGTGGAACTGATTGTCTCTGGCAGGTCACAGAATGATCTGAAATTAACACTCTGAAAGCTGATGTTGGAAATAGTGAGCAGGATTTTTTTCTTCGAAAAAAAGGGCCAAACTAGTGATCTTGTAGCTCTCAGCAGCTCCAGTGTCGGCAGGTACATTTGAATATGAAGAGTCCCCGACTGAAAGGTTATGACCCATAAAGAGGGGGAATGATCCGAGTGAAGCGTGCAGAGGGGCGAAATGTCAGGCTGAGAATGGCAGGAAATATGTTAGTGACAAGGAAAAAGCTGCCCCTGGTATTCAAGAGCCCCGATGAGTAAAAATAGGGCATTGGGCAAGAAGGCAGGAAACCAGCAGAGCGAGGCCTCTAGTAGGAATTTCTTCTGGGGAGGAGAGATAAGGGACTTAACTCCGTCCTGTCTGGGCAACCGACTTCGACATGCGACATGTGATCACAGATCACTTATGCAGAGATGGAGAGGGGAAGAGCAGATTGAAGAATCGAATAAATAATTGAAGCAATGAGTGATGCTAGTGCTGTCACGTTCTGCTCTCTGTGTGTTTGCATTTTTTGCCATGACTTGTCAGTTATTTAGCATTGACAGGACATTTAAATTAGGTCAGGACTCGTGATGAAATGCAGGGACCACAGCACACACGAGAGCTTTGTACACACACACACACACACACCCGCACAAGCACTCACATATGCACATGCTGAAGTAATGGCAAACTAGTGGAAAGTACCGTGTCTGTGAGGTTTCTCAGGTTAGAGAGTGGAAGTCAGACAATAAACAGTGGCCTTATCAGACTGGAGGCAGAGCTTCCAATATGATCACCTCAGCTCTCAGAAACAAATATGACCCACACTTTTGAGCGAATTAGCTAATTCTTTAGGCAGGGCTGTCTGTGAACAGTCAACGTGTTCAGATCTGAGCTTGCATTCATGCATGAGTCTTTTTGCTTTGCTTCCTTACTGTCACTTCAGCACACAGATCATGCTGCTTTATTCGATTTGCCCGCAGTAGCAATCACTGACACAAGATTTATCAGGATTTTTTTTACAAATCAAATTTTCAGGCATGTAGTGGAACGAGAGATTGATGGCCTGAAGGAGGGGAGCTAACAAGATGATTATCATATCATTGATTACAGTAATTTGTACCTGAGGAGGCAGTGGTTCATCAGATGTGGCATTCATTGTCAAGTACATAGTTGACTATGTGGCCACTTCTTATAAACTGTGGGCAGGGAGGGAGTTCCTGATGTGCAGGAAGAAAGCCAGTGTGCGCCAAAGCTCTGCTCAAGAGTTGGCTGCTGCTAAGTAAATGAGAAACAAAAAGAAGATTTTTTTCACACCCTTTCTGAGAATAGAAAACTAACCAACTTAAAGTGACAACAGTAATGGATGCACACTCAAAAAGTGTTAGCAAGATATTTAGAGGAGTTTTTAAACTGGGGTTTTGTGTAGAGATTATGAGTAGTCAAAGTATTTGGTCCTCTAGATGGCAAAATAATCTCCACTTAGAAAAGTAACTCAGAGTTTTATTAATGGCTACTCAGACACAGCTGGAAGTGCGCACCTAAACATGGAACCATTTTTTTTAAATATCCCCACTCTGGCATCTAGTTACAGCACTTATTAATAATGGTCTTCTAAAGCACTACATCCATGCGGATGTAACCTCTAAACCAGTGTTTTTCAACCCTGGTCCTCAAGGCACACTGCCCTGCATGTTTTAGATGCTTCCCTGCTTAAACAC
>JAUZNJ010034368.1:0-12742 GCA_034780135.1 Jordanella pulchra | reverse complement strand
GGTTGGCTTAGCTTGTAGTTGAGTTCCAGGAATGGTGCAGCGGTCTGTAGTCGGACTACGGAGGTTCCGATGATCATCTAGGGAGTAACAGAGAGTTCGGGCATCCAGTGGGTAAAACCCCACGGCGTCACGAGAAGTAAGTCTTACAGGAGAATCCAGGAGCAGCAGACGGCGTCCTGATTCTCCTAGAGAACCTGAAGGCAACGAGGAAGAAAACACAGGTAATTAGTTTCTCACAGAAACTATGCAGCAAGGAGATTACCAGGAGAGCTGGTAGCTCAGGAGGCTTTGTGGTACCATCAAATAGTAAACACTCTGCTCCGACTACAGATTTCCAGCTGGTAATATACTCTGGGGATAATGAGTGCTGATGGAAAACAGCTGACAACGCCAGAAGCCACACCGCACATCCATCAGCCCCTATCGCCATCTGGTGGGAGAAATAAACCAGTGCACAGAGAAAAACAAAAACAAAAACAGACTAAGAGTCCCAGATCATGACATTCCATGTATCATCTCGGATTTGTTCACTCAACTCACCGTCCCAGAGGGTCTTAAAAGATCCCAGGGAGGAGAGCCTTAAAGGAAGAAACCTTCCCTCCATCCATCTTCTCCTGCTTCATCCTTCAGGGTCACGGTTGGACCGGTTCCTATCTCTGGCAGACTATGGGTGTAAGGCGGGATACACCCAGGACAGGGCAACAGCAACACATAGACACACAATGACGCACAACAATGCACACACACACTCACACCTAAGGACAATTGAGAGAAGCCAATTAACCGAACAGTCATGTTTTTGGACTGTGGGAGGAAGCCGGAGTACCTGGAGAGAACCCTCACATGCACAGGGAGAACATGCAAAATCCATGCAGCAAAACCCCAGGCCGGGATCAAACCCAGAACCTTCTTGCTGCAAAGCAACAACGCTAACCACCTAACCTAATCAGAGCAGGGACAGTCTCAGGAAATTTGTCAAGGGGAAATGCAGGGGTTTCAGAAGGGGACTACCATTTACAAAGCTACAAATCTGTAAAGAAATGCTGCTTAGGAAAAGAGAATTTTTAAGTTAGCTGCTCATAGGAGGAAAAAACATGATCTATGTACAAATCTTTGAAAACCCTGATACCTAAACTGGACCAAATATTAAAAGCACTATCTACCCAAGAGAAAATAAATGGTTTGGCATTGTATAAGCACATAATGAATGTCTGAAGTCCAAAGAAACATCTAAATTGTTCACATTTCCTCAGGAATGTCCAGTTATGAATATAAAGATTTTTTAAGGTTTGTAGTACAAACTACAAGTACCAGAATATTTTTTGTCACCAGGTTTTAACATTTTTAGTTAATTTAGGTATTTATACACAAAAAAGGTTTTAGGTGAGTGAATGATCGGAGCTCGCTACCTTTTCTTTGTGCATTATCCATTCTCCAAGCTTTTTTAAAACCTTTGGAGTTTAACACCTTTACATTTATCTGTTTTGTTTTGATTGTACTACAGTTCTTTCTGTGGTAAAATGTGCTTATATATGTATTTTTCTATTTTAATTTTCATATCAAAACAATAAGCATACACTAACAAAAGCTTCAATGTAGCATGTTGCAGTGCCATCAAACTCATTAGAACACATTAAGCAACTCATCTTGATTATTCTTACTTGATAAAGTGAGCCACAGATATTAAAAAATTGTTTTCTATTTGTCTGAACAGACTTTTCTACATGTGGTAGTTATTGCTGTGAAGTTTATAACGTCTGCCAATCTGAGTGTGTGTGTGTTCGTGTGTTTCTTTGTTTATCTGTCTATCTGTCTGTGAACAGGATAACTTTAAAAGTTAGGAATGGATTTGAACTCAATTTTTACCAAAGGTGCACCTCAGTCTGAGGAACAATGCATTGCGTTTTGGTGATGATCCAGATCATCATCTTGATCCAGGAACTTTTTTTAAAGATTCTGTGAATGCAGGTATGAACTTAAGGTGGAAGTCACAATCTATATATCATTTTCTTTTGTCTGGCCTGCCTTTAAAAAAGGAAAAAAAAGAGATTTTGTGGTAAATAATTTTTCTGTGAAGTCTGACCAGCCGTTTTGTAGAAGCTGTCTCCTATATACTGGAATGGAAAAAGATCAAGTAGAAATAAATAAGGTGGAAGAAATACATAGAGGAAAAAAGGTGGAAAGTAAATATAAATCAGAAAAAAATGAACTCACGCAGTTAATTCTTTAGAAAATAAGCAATTAAAAATAAAGTTAAAATGATAATGAATAAATAAGATATTTATTACAAAGTTGAATGAATAAAGAACATATAAATTAAAGGTTATTTATGCATTTCTTTCTCCTTACATAATTTAATTAATGCTTACATTTTATATTTCCTGTATTTTCTGTATATTCAATTGAATGCCTATTTATTTTTTGAGTGTTTTTTTTTTTATTTATGTATCCATTTTAGTTATATCAGAGATGGTCCTCAACATGCCCTCATGATATTCTGTTGGCAACTTCGTTGTCCTGAATTAAAGGAATAAAAATGTGAATATTTTGACTTTCTGATTTTTTTGTGCTATATATTAAGCACAATAAACGTTTTGTTGACATTTCTAAATTATTTTTGATCCCTCTCTTATTCTAATTTTTCCCTCTTTTTTAAAATACATGTAGTATTATTTAATTGTCTTTAAATAATATACATTTCCCTGTATCATGTTTGCCTTTTCCAAATAGTGTACAGTTGAATCCAGCCTGACCTAATTCCAATATTGTAAATAATTTATATTCTCTACAGTTTCTGTCCTTCTGCCTTTACTTTTTGTTTGAGGACATTTTCGTGAGTTCAAATGACTTGTTTACCTAAGACTGATTAATAAAGTTTTATAAAAAACCACACCGTCCAGTGACAGTAGGCCGGTCAACCAACCAATCAAAACAGTCCAGAAACCTTGCACATGCGCACTTTGCTCAATACCTACAGTAGTTGTTGAGACGACTTTCGCACGGTAACATGCTTAGCTAACTCCAAGTTTAAAAAAGGATGTCTTTTTTAGTTTGACCTTGGGATTTACCACGAAGACTGTTATTTTAACTCACAAATATTTCATAAAGGTAAGAAGTTTTAGTTGCTCCGTAAGGTTAACGTAGCTAACGAAATAGTTCACACACATCATGGAAAGCGGTTAGCTTAATCTCAGTCATCAACTGTACACGACTAGTGTCGATCTTGTCCGAACATGCTTGGTCTTCTTTGGTTACCGTAGCAGCATGGTTTTGGTGAGTGTACCGACCGGAAGGATGTGTTTAGCGAGGACTTCTCTATTCTGTACATCTAAAGGTTTACTGTAGTTTGAACTGACAGCAGCCTGGGTTTTACGTACTCTAGGTTACACCACAGAGTGTACTGTCATTGTACTACCTATTACAGCTTCCTTCCTTGTAAGCTGCTCTCAACCTTTCCAGTAAATTTGATGCATTTTTAAATCGTTTCAGGTCAAATAAACTATGAACATCCCTAAAGCCAGATATATACTTTTCTTTTACTGGTAAATAGCATTTATTGGAGTATTTTGTTAGAAAAGTATGTCTTTTGAAATAAATGTTGCATCCTTAATCACGAATTTTCTTGTATTCAGAATATTGTTCCAACATTGATGTTTAATTTCTAGAATTGCACCAATCAGGTTTTTACCCGCCAGTACTGATTCCCATGTTCATTTGAGGGCTGACTGGCTAGATCACATTTTTAATTTTAACTTGATACTTTAACAAACTCAGTAAAATTGTGCTGCATGTTACTTGATGGAAGCAGTATGCTTTGGTCCAATGCTACATGCGGGAATTACAGATTGTTTTCTTAATGTTTCCATCCAAGCTGGTCTCTAAACTTGATCTGATATTTTTCATGAAGTTTAAACTGTTTGCATAAAAGATTCTGGAGTTTGATGATTTGTTGATACTAATGACTAAACTGTTAAATTAGTAATGACTAAACAGGAGCTTTTTTCGGTTGTATTTGGACAGAGCCTCTACAGGGAACACCAACAGCTGCTTGATTGCTGTATTTATGTGTTGTTGTTGTTTTTTTTTTTTTTCTTGGATTTGGCTGAGTTGTTAGCTGGTGAAATATATAAGTAGGGAAATGGGATTTAAGTGAAATCACAAATAATAAACCACCTAAACTATAAATAATAAACAAGTCAAACTATATGCATTTAGATTTTTTTTTTTAACTAGACTTCTTTATTTGGATCACTCTGGTAGATTTTTTTAGAAATGTGTTTGTCGGCCTCCTGCTGAGTTTTGAACAGGCTCTGGGCAATGAATCGATTTTTGTCGTTGAATTAAACCTCTTCTTAAATTTTTGTTTATGATTTCATTTTTTGGAAAATCTCACATTTTGAATTTTTTTCACCAATCCACTGGTTGTTTTCCACAGCTCAGAGTGGCATCAGTTCATCACTTTATGTTCTCAGATGTGGACTGACAAGTGATAAACTAGCTCGATGTGTGATACCACTAGCTACAAAAACTTAAAGTTTGCTATATTTTCTTTGTTTGTTGTAAGAGGATGAGTGAAATAAATGCTATTTTTTGAAGTCAATATGCAAGTATATCATTTGGGATTTTTAATATGAAACTTAGGTTAGAAAAAATTAGATTTGTCAGATTTTGTAGAAGAAAAAAAAAATTAAGTCCTAGTTTTGACCTAAATACGTTAACACCAACATAAACCTGATTGTGACCTCAAGTACCCATTCTACAAATCTGTTATTTTTTATTTCCATATCCTGACTATCTAAAGAACCTCTTTTTAATGTTTAAAGTAAAGGTCTGTAAGTCACAATGTGAGGGGTGGGACGTCATTTCCAACTTGTCCGTTTGGGAGGAGTCTTAGATATAATGACAGTAAAACCTGTTCTGTTCAGATTACGCTTAGTTGTAACTGAGGTTTTGAGGCAAGTTAGATAAATGAGGGACTGTTTTATTGCACCACCTACGTAATAGTCTGCATAGTTAACCCAACTTTATAACATTTTGGGAAGTTAGAATGAAACATGTTTATATTACCTCATGCCTGCTTTTATGAATGAAACACCGGAACTGTTTTTAAATTTATAATGTCTGACTTATTTTTAGTTAACAAATAATGTTTTTTCCTTGCAGGCAGTTCTGTTTTTTGGATGTTGGTATTTCAATGTATACAAACGTGTGTCTACTGTTGGTAGCTCTGCTAAAGAATCCTCTATTAAAGGCCACAGCATAACACACTGAATATTATAGAAACCTCTAACCTTTTCAGTGCATTGATGGTGTGTAAATATAAATAAATGAATGTTTTTAACTCTGTAATTAGTTGCAGAACCTGTTGGTATCTCTGTCAGGAGCTGGGCAATATGGCAGAAAAAAAATCACAATTTCTTTCCTCATATTATTCAGTCTCTGTTTTCAAACATGATTCTTTCATTTTTTTTCCCTAAAACTTCAGTTTTAGAGCATCTATAATGAAAACTATTACCTTAATATGTTCTCTGAAACTTTGTTCGGACAAAATTAGCCCTCAGCAAATAAAGAGTCTCTTTTGTTTGTTTGTTTGTTCTGTTTTTTTGGGATTTATTTTCTCCCAAACAGCTAAAGCACATGTAAATGGCATCAAGCTTGACGTCTAGCAAAAATTGACCCAAACATGACTTTGCTGAATAGTCGGCTTTTGTCTTTCCCATTTTGAAGAATGAAAGTATATTTATACCTCATGTAAACAAGTTTTAGACACTTAAGACCTTAAAAAACATGCTTCACTTTTATTGAGGGAGTTCAAAATTTGTGGCAGCTGTTATTTTCCAAAAACATAGATTTTTTTACACTAAATTAATGCCCTAATGTTAAGAACTTCTTATTTTCAAAATTCGAAGCTAATATTATTTCAGTTAATTGCGGTGCTGTGTTTTTTTTTTTTTTTATTCCTCTACAATCGGCAGTAGGGGGGGCGTTAAACTCCTCCAGGTCCGTTCGATCAGTTTGACAAAGACTGAGAGTTTGGCGTTGCTCAATCTGTGGCTTGGCTCCAAGTCACACTGGAGCAGGAAGAACACAGAGCTCCATGAGACACTGAAGATAAAACTAGTAGACGAAATAAAATGATCTGTTGAGACTGAGAGGAAAACTACTAAAGTATCATGTTTTGGGCTATAAATTACTCCTTATTTATGAATGAGCTGAGTTTGAATCAGTTGCAACAAAAGCTTCAGACCTTGTCAGCACCTCAGTCTCATTTCTTCAAAAAACTCTCTTGACATCAACATACTTTACTTTAGGAGAAGTGCAAATATTTTTTTTTACTAAGTACAGTGTTGGAAATAAGCTAGCAGCTTGTTTCCAGCCTCTAAGTGGTTGAACTAGAGTCAGTGGCTGCTGACTGTGGTCACATGAAAGCACATGACCAACAGCTCTGTGCTGATGATCTAAGTGAATCTATCCGTCCTTTGGCCCATTAATCTGTGAAATTCCCATGAGCAAACCTAGCTCTGGAACCCTGTCACCACGCTGGAAGCTTAAAATATACTCCTGTGTTCACCCTTCACGGTTTCACGTCAGCATGAATCATCACAATCGCAGATGTGGTTTAATCGAAGCTGCAAATGAAAATTTTGGAAAACTGTGCTGTCGAAGGAAAGGCAGGTACTGTCTGGCTGAGAAGAGTTTCTTTCTTTTAGTTGTGGATTTCTGTTGGTTTTAGGGAATATGAAGCCAACTATCTGTCTTATTAGAATATCTGAAGATGACGTTGGAGCCATAAGAAAAAGAAGTTTTGATTCAGAAGTGTTGTTATGATAATATTATGAGTTATGAAAATTAAAAGGAGAGTTACAGTTTTTAGTTTTGTTCATCATCTCCCAAACAAGCAAGCAAGGTATTAGCTAAAAATGCTATCCAGAGTTCTGGATCTAAGCTTGTAGAAAGGAAATGATGAGAGCAAAAGATGGAGTCTGAAAATGGACTGAATTAGTACAAGATCTGACTTTCTAGAGGAAAGGCTTTATTTTGAGGCCGAGAATCAGAGCAACGTTTGATTTCCACTGTCAGCTGTTTTTTTATCAAGTCCAAAGTCAAAAATGCCTCCCTGCCTTTCAAGAAATAATAAACTGTTTCATGCTTCTCTTTTTGGTCAAACTTTAATGAGACACTGACTTTATTTTTCAAGCAGAAGTTGATACCATACCGCTTTAAAACCAGTATATAATATCAATATATTTTTTGTTTGTTTTTTTGGAATAAAAAGTTTTTTAAATGTTTACTTCTGGAAGTATTATTGTGAAATTTGATTTACAAAATATGTTTTTTATTTTTTATTTTCCATTTAAAACTGTTCTATTGTTGCAAAATTAATGAAACAAATTTAACTCCATAGATTCACCTTTTGGTGGAATAGAGATCCTGATAGCGAGGCTAACGTTAGCACCCCTTCAGGACTGATTAACTGGAGGAGGACCAAAGTGGTGCTTTGTGGAGTGCATGCTTTTTGTAGACTTCTAGGCTTTGCATAAAGAGCTTAGACAAACAAAATGACACCTGTTGTGAAATGAAGAAGTCATATTTTCAGTTGATCGCCCCTGTAAGAAGAAAAAGAGACACAGCCAACCTAAAAAAGCAGACAAGCTGAAGCTATTAAAGCTTCACTAACACCTCCGTAGAAACCACAACCTTTCCCCTCCAGGATACTCTGCACTGACGCACATAGTTATGCAAATCACAGTGAGGCTGTTTACAAGATGCAACAGGTCAGACCGGTCTTCTTCAGGAAGCGAAGGTCCTTCAGTGTTTGCAGCAAGATATGAGGAGCCACCAGGAACATAAATCAGAAATGATTTCAATATACACATATGAACAGTGAAAAGCTCTTACATAAATTAGTTAAAACATTTACCTCCTATATAACCTACTCAAAAGCTCTTATACAAAGTAGTGAGAACTGTTTATATAAACTACTGAAAAGCTCTCATACACACTACTCAAATATTTGTGGATTTCACTTGAAACGGAAGGCGTTTTATTAAACCGGAAGCTGTATTTTCTTCTGGTTAGCTTCGATGGTTTTGTGCGATCTCCAGGGCTCCCATATGAAATTAATCGATGTCTGCTCTGCGTTAACAGTAACTGAAGTGTGCCCATGATGTCTCTATTATTAGGGTCATATCTAGACATAGCAGCAATGAATGATGACAATGATCGTGTATGATCCTCAAGCTGTCTATACAATCGTATTTCTATACAATCATCGCTCGCTGTATTAAAAATGAATAATTTAATCTGTAAAGCAATGAGTATCAGATGAAAGTGCATCGTGTCCAAGTTCTTACAATGACTCTTTGCTGACCACAGCTAAGGCTGGTAGTGTTTTGCTAAACCAGCGGTCGAGGCAGTCTGCTACGTAGACAAGATTACGTATTTTACGTATTTGTATACGCTGCCCTGTCTACGGTCGGCTGATGGTTACGACTTGTAATATTCGACATGATCTGACCCTCCATTAAAGCCAGAATACCGGTGAGTAGTGACTGCTCGTGTGAGGTGTTCAGCGGTTAGTTGAGTAGGAAAATATTGGCCGGACAAAACGTACGGAGCTAACTGGAAGGACTGCTGTCTAGAAACTACAACTTCCAGTTTAATAAAACAGTTATATAGGAGGTAATGTTTTCACTACTTTATATAAGAGCTTTTCACTGTTCTCTGTTGCAGGGTTTCACTATAGTATGTGGAAGACTTTAATTTCAAAGGTGTATATGGAAATAATTTTTGATTTATGTCCCTGGTGGCACCTCATAGCAAGAAGCAGAAGATCTTCCAAAACAGTCTGGTGGAGAAAGCAAACTCTTCTGAAGAGGCATGTTTTAGCAGCATTAGAGACAGTGAATTAAAACCTAAAAAAAGCTCATAAGGATGGCGATGCTCTGCAGAAGTTTGTGAAAAGATGATGCTTCTCAAAAGGAACAAACAGGATCATATTTATGAGGCAGATCATTCCTCCCTACGCTCATCCCCATCTCTAAATCCTTTTGAATGAACCTCGATAAATGACGGAATGATTAGAGTTGATCATTAATAAACATTTTCAATATATTGCCAATTCAATAAATGCTAAATCCCAGAGTCAATCTACACTAACACTCTCCCAGCGGACCTACAGGTTGTGGTAATGCACTTGCTGGAGCCCAGATTCACGAATGCGAGGAAAGTCCTGCGACGATGGACAACAGAACAATAAGTCCATGAAAACAACCAAACCCTGAAGCCAAACATACACATATGGTTGTGTTCAGTTTTAAATTTGCTGTTTATGTTTTTCGGGGGTTTTGTTTTTGGATGAACTTGCACAGGCTTTGATAACCTTTGAGTTGAATTTGAACTAGACTGAACTGAGAAGAAACCCACCAGTTATTTTTTCAGCATTTGATACTGTTCAGCAAAGCTTCTTTACAGCTGCATTGTGTTGTTATTATACTCTTTATCAGATTGTTGATGATATTGTTGAGGAGGCTGTAAAGGAACCTGACTTTTAGTTAATTATTTTCAAAACCAGCTCTGGGTGTGAGAGTGGTGTAGAAAAGTTGTCCTGTCCGCTGCCTCAGCTCCTCTTTTGCCCTAACATGCCACAGTCATGCATCCTGTCTATTATAGAATACAGCAGTCTGCTCTACTGAGGGTTTGTGTTTGATTTGTGGTGCATATAAAATTAAGAAGTAGCTGTTTAATGTGGGATCTGTGTGCAGGTAGATGGTTAAGATTTTTAAAAGAAGTGAAACTGCTGCTCTTGCGGCAAACTCGACGCTTCCTGTGAAAGTTGCCATCTGCATTGTGTGGTTTGCTCAGCTTTTAATATTGCTTCAGCAGTGGGATGACACATGGGATTTTAGAGAGTAAACACATTTCTGCATAATCATCAACACTACCATTTCTTCATTTTTGAGAAGCATGGATTTCATTCACAGCTAATCGGTTGTTACTCTTATTTATCCAACAGGATTACAGGCTATAGTCACATTGGGTAATAGCTGTTGTCCTGTTTCAGGTTGTGGCTGATATTAATCCCAGCCTGACCTGATGATGGCCGAGCAGAACGGAGACCTGCTGGAAGGTAAGAGCCCCCCCCCTCACATCCATACTTCCTGCCAATCACTCTGTTAACACTTATTAAGGCCTTATTATGGTTTTAAAGTTAGCTTAAAATGCATACCTAGCTCATTATTCTCACATGTTGGATTAAATTCTCTTTTTTTGTTTGGTTTTTTTGGACACATAATACCAGAATGTCAGTGTGACAGTTAATGCCTCCCCCCCCCCCTTTATCCTGTATGTAACAAAACACCCCCAGAGGCAGCAGCTTATAAAAGCAGTCATTATTAGGCAACAGTGGACTTTAGGAGCAGCAGTGAGTTGGAGATGACTGGAGGGAAGGAGGGACGCTCCAGACTCTGTGAGTTTCATTTAGACAGGCCGACATATATCAATTCAAGCAGTTATTATAGGACAAGGAAAAGTTTAATTGTTGTACTGGGAATGATCATCTTCTATTTAAATGCTGGCATAACTAATTTAAGCTGAGTCATCAGGCTGATGGGAGTATTTGTACTAAATGCGAAAAGAACGACTTGAGCAAACATTGAACGCAAACAGAACGAGTCTCAGGTTTGTATTTATGTTTCATCAGGATTCATGGGGAGGCTGTGGTGTAGGATGTGTTGGAAAGAGGTCAGGTGATCCTGACACACTGAAGAAGTGTCAGTGTAGCAGCAGAGCTGATATTTAAACCGCCCAAAATGAGGTCTGGGTGACTTTGTTTTGATTAAATTACATATAGAGAAGGTTTAATCCTCTCTTTTGGGATATCACCTTAAGTTAAAGTGCAACTTAACTAAATGTTTAGTTCTAAATTAAACTAAAACTTAGTCTAAGCTAAATGTTGGTTTTATATCTGGAGCTGGTTAATCAGTTATGAGAGAACATCTAACAACACAAAGTGATAAAGTAAAGTCACTTTGGGCTATGGAAGCCCAATGAGTCCAAAAAAGGTGATTTTCCTGAAATTAGATCTTTATAAACAGAACATGGGCTAATTAATCAAATCAATTAATTGCTGTGTTGCATGGCTGTTGGCATTATTTCTCTGATTACACTTTACCAATAGTATCATGTTGAAAATAAAACTTTCAAAAGTTTAAAGATCTACCAACAAATATATAATGAAAATCTACAGAGAGAAGTTTCTTTCAAAATTAAATAAATTAATACTGTTATTGATTATGTATTAATAACTGTACCCTCACATAAATAAAATGCACAAGTGAAATGTAATAAAATAGATCATTAAAAAGTGGATCTTTTTATTTGGTTATTTATTTGTTTAGAAATTCATTTAAATGTTTTAATGTATTTATTTCTAAATGTATTTGTATCTCTAAATATACTAATTATATCTGTCTATGTATTTTATTTATAAACATAATTCTCTCAAGTGTAATTTATTTTAAAAATCTAAAACTTATAATAAATCTTTAAATAAACATTTGTAACTTGAAACAAATCCTAAAAGAAAAATATATATATGAAAATAAAAGCATTTTGAAAATTGAAATGCATAGCGTGAAAAGAATAAATCTTAAAATACATCAATTGAAAAATAACAGTAAATATAAGAGTAAAAAGATTCTTCTTAATAAATAAATAAATATTAAATAAAAAAATCTTAAAAAACATAAATTTATATGAGTTAAAAAAAAGGTTCAAATAAAACAAAACATCTTCAAATTAAAAGAATAAAATAAGATAGTGAATATTTTCTAGATATTTATTAAATCGTTTTTTTGAATGGGTACAGTTGCAGATTTTTTTAATGGAATATTTGTAATCCTTGTTTTATTCAGTGTTGAGTCAGACAGCTCTACTCTCTAGATGTGTGCAGAGGATTAATGCTGGAGACTCTGCAGCGTGAATATTTCCTCTTCTTTGGGTAGCAAATAAGCAGTCAGCACTTTCGTGAACAATCTAGTCACAGAAGCGCACTTACACACTGAAAGGTAAATATCAGAAAGCAAGAACAAAATCCAGCCGTTTATGACTGGAGTCGTAACATTAGTTCATTTCTTGCTCAGCCGAGGACCGAATGCTAAAGTATTCAAGTGTTGTCATGTTTCCTCAAACCACAACAAACACTGTGCTTGTAGCTCTAAGAGCCGTTCAGAAGCTATTTGATTAATTAGGAGAATAAAATCCTTAAAAAGAGATAAATCTAAGCTGCTTACTAATAGAGTTTTCTGTAAAACTTTTCTGTTTCAGATGATTTCCGACAGGAAAATGGAGTCCAGTCGAGTAATTACAGTTCCATCTCTCCTCCGGCCTCACCTGAGGTCCAAGAGGAGCCCTTCTCCACCTACTTTGAGGATAAGGTTCCCATTCCAGAAGGTTCCAATCAGGTACAACCCAAATAACTGATATAATCCTTTAAGGAAATAACATTTAATAATATATTAAACCATCTTTTAACATACATTTTTAAGCTTTTATTTTTGGTTTAATATACCAATACTTTTGTATTAATATAAGAATAAAGGTTGACTGAATTGTTTGATTTATTGAAATTCAAACTGAAAAACTTAGCAGTAATACAAATCTTTTGCGTTGTCCGTTCAGATCTTCAGTTTCCGTAAACTCTGGGCCTTCACCGGACCGGGGTTTCTGATGAGCATTGCTT
>JAUZNJ010034367.1:0-12742 GCA_034780135.1 Jordanella pulchra | reverse complement strand
GCTTTTCTATCTCTGCTTCTGTCTCCTTGAACCCCAGTCTTCCTCAGCAGATGGCCGCTCACACTGAGCCTGGTTCTAGTTCAGCTGGAGGTTTCTTCCTGTTCAAAGGGAGTTTTCCTCTCCACTATTACTACATGCATGCCTGGTGTGAGGAATTGCTGAAAAGTCAATGAGTCGATGCAATCAGTTGGTTTTCCTTAGACAGAAACTTTAAACCAATCTGATTGTATGATCTGGTTGAATTGCCCCGTTAAGGTGCCTTGAGAAGAGATACGTTGTGATAAATAAAGTGCATTGTAAAATTACTCTCAACATTTGTTTTACTGAGGAGTTTTTCCAAGTGTTCTAAATGTCCTCTTTTAAAAAGTGTTCTTTGCTTTCAGTATTTTGGAACAAATTTCTCTCTATCCTATTGTTGCTCCAGGTTTCGTACAAATATACCTAAAGTAAGGGGTCTTCAGTTCAGTAAAACTTATATTTTTCTGCCTCTACAGATCCAGTGAAGTCTGCAAAGTTTCCTATGAACAAGAACAACCAAGATCAAGCAAGCATCAAAGGTCAAACAGGGTCAGATTGTTTTAGAAGCTCATCTTCCCCTGACCAGTCTGTTGCCAAAGCAACCAGGGATGCTCTTCTGGCCAAACGCTTTGCTTCCAAAGCAAAAATAGAGATCAATAAGCGCAAGAACGAAAAAAAAGCAAACGAAAAGAAAGCAGCGAGGACTCTGAGCGCCATCCTGTTTGCTTTCATCACCACATGGCTCCCGTACAATATCATGGTTCTGGTCAACACCTTTTGCCAAGACTGCATTCCTGAATCTTTGTGGGCTCTTGGCTACTGGTTGTGTTATGTTAACAGCACGGTGAACCCCATGTGCTACGCTCTGTGTAACAAGACCTTTCGCACAACTTTCAGGGATATATTAATCTGCCAGTGGAATCGAAATAGAAACAAACCCAACTTTCATCAGAGGCAGGCTGCTGGCTTCCGAAAGGACAACAGGTAGAGTAATACCAAATCAAACCATCAGGGGGCAGTATTCATCATTACATCATTACACCCCCAGCTCCTGGTCCTTCACCTTTTTAAGCCATCAGTAACCTTGCCTGCAAGATGAATTTTCTTGGTATTTATACAAACACATGAGAATTGATTTCGTACCGCTCCTGCCTCAGTCGTTCAAGACCTGCTTTGGGTCATGAAGACCGACCCAAAGCAGGTCGACCGTTTTCAAACGAGTATTATGGTTCAAAGCTATGAGGAAGGCCCACAGCCAAACCAAATTGCAGCAGGATGTTTGCATAGCTGCTGGAATCACAAAGAGGAACAGGAAGAGCATTAAAGCATAGGTTTCATGGCACCTGCTGCAGAAAATGTTTCATTAATTATCATGATTGGGAGACGGTCACTAGGTTTGGCTTTGTCTAGTCAGCTCAGCAAGTTCTGCTGAAAGTCCCTCCATAACGACCCATACCCAGCAACACACACACAATTCAGACACTGCTAATAAAGTAAAAATGTATGATTCTCTCATTTTAACGCTCAGCTTTTTCAACGAGATCATTTTTGTGTCCCTGCAAAGTTCATTTAGTTGCAATCTGTTACAAGCTAGCACTGTTTCGTTGTTGGGGGCGGGGCTAAACTGAAGGCCCCTCTAAGTCCCTACACTAAAGGAATTATTATGGACAGGATCCTGCTTCCTCTTCCTAACTCTTTCCTTCCTACTAGCACCATTCAAACTGCTCTGATCACGGAACAGCTGGATCCAGCCTGTCTCTGAAATAAAACGTCACCTAAAGAAACATCTGTAGGACAGCAGAGCAGCCTGTGATCAGCCCCATCTGTGATCATATCCAGAACAGTGTTGCGATATTTTAATAAAGTTATTATTCAACCTGGTAGGGGTTGTAAACATGTTATTAAATCAGATATTACTCGGACTGTCATGTATTGACTGTCAACACACACCCTACAGGCTGCATGTTAGAAAAATAACTGAAATTGTGAATCAAGCTCAAGTCCTGGTCAAACAGATAATTCTGCACATATATAGTATAAATTTAGCACAACTTCCATTAAAAATATATGAGTTTTTTAACAAAAATCATTTCAAAAATATTTCTGTTCAACACTCTTGACCAAAAACTAGTGACACTCAACTAAACCTAAGCTACTATGTAAAAAGAAGAATAAAATGTGGTTAAAAACTGTAATCAATGAAATTATTATGTAGTTCACTGTGGATTTTATGTTTGAGAAGAAAAGTTTATCTTGAAGAACTTGGAATGAGATTAAATTAGCTTTTGGCTAATTTAGAGCAAATGGATTGTTTTCAAACCAATTCAATGCAAATCATGAGGTGAATAAAACAATATTCAGCCAAATGTTTTATTAAATGATTGGCTTAATGAAATATCAATAACCTTAAGTTAACTGATTCTTTGTTGAGTGAGTTAGCAGAAATTTTGGTCATAATTTGGTCATCAAAATGTAATGAGCAAATGAGAAAACAGCCGCCTGCATTTTAGCATGACAGGCTCACAGCAGAGGGGGTTCCTTTGTGCCACACTCCAAAGGAAGCTCTCCTCCTCCACTCTGTTCATCTCTCCAAGCAACTAAAGTTCCTGAAACTCAAAGAGAAATGTTGCAAACTGTTTTCAATTCAATTCATTTGATTTCTATAGCTCCAATTCACAACACATGTCCTCTCAAGGCCCTTTAAAGGTTTTTAAATACCTGGGCTGAGAGGGGGTTGGAAAACAAAGTCCAGAGCAGCACTGTGAGGCAAACTGTAGCCTCTGCACCAGGGAAAATGTCTAAGATGAAAAATGGACACTGGTCCTCAATGTCCAGAATTATTATCATGGTTTTTGGCACAACATCAGACAGACGAAGGGCCTGAAGTCCACAACATGCGGCCTGAGGAACACCATCACCACTAAAACATCATGAATGTCTGAAAAGTCACACTTTTACTGTAATATATTTATTTCCTTAGAAATATTTTTCTCATGTTTTTAAACTTCTAAATCTTTTTATATTTTCCATTTTTCTTAATGTTCACTTTGTTGCTGCTAACGGGGCTGTTTGCTCCTAACTTTTACTATTTATTAGTTGCTGTGATGCAGAAAGAATTTAAAGAATCTAACATTAAAACTTCACTAAATAATAGAAGACATGTTTGAATTTCACCTTTTGAGAATAGCTTGTTTTTCTGATTATGCCAAATGAACAGGAGAGTGTTTCAAGTCTCACATGGAAAAACAAGAAATGACATCCGATTTGTTTCAGTGAGGTAAACTCAACATATAACCAGATTAAGGCAACAGTAATTATTTCTAAAACCAGCGGTTCTGGTTCCATAGATCTATGCTGTAATCGTGACATTTTTTTCTTTTTCGGTTGTTTTTGCTTTGCACATTTTTACACTGTTATTATTGACATGGTTTTTATTTACTCCAAATATATGAGAGGATGAACGTCTCGGCAGAAACATGGAGCTGTCTGCACCTCGGCCATTTATTGGTGTGTTCAAGTTTGTTCTTTGTAAATATGGTTTTCTTTTCATTGTAAAAAGCAGTCCTTGATAAATGGATGAATAAAATTGAAGAGGTTGAACCCAGGATGAGATTATTTTGTCTCTTGGCAGTTTGAAGGAATGAGTTCAATGTCCCAGTCGGTGTCATTGGGGACGTAAAGCTGTTTGCTCCTGTAGTCAAACCGTGTGCTGGTCCATGATCAGCAGGTCAGTTTACGGATCACGTCTCATTGTATGGAATGAATTTATACACGTTTTGTTAATCAGTATCTGGGAAAAAAGAACAAGCAATCCACAAATTAAACTACCAATAATAATTAAAAAACAGGTTATGAAAGTAACTTTGCTGTTTCCTTTGATTTTATTTATTGTTCATATAATTTTCTTTTTCAATCTTTTTTCATATTTAAAGAATCCCAAGAACATTTCATTTACATATTGTACTCTTTGGAACAATAGTGGAACAATATTCACCCCATAATATGAAGGAAATTCGGCCCAACATTATTGAAAGCAAAGAACACGTCTCAAAAAAGGGAATTTAAAGAAAATGTGATTCAAACATTCTGAAAAACTTCTTCATAAAAGTATAATTTATAATGTGTTTGCAAAGGTTCACCATACATATTTTTACACTTTGGCCTCGGATCAATAACCATGGTCACACATTATGAATGAAGAGCAAAAACCAGGTCCAAGAGGGAACCCATGTGTGCAGAAGGAGTTTGAACGTGAAGCCAGAACCTACGTAAGAGAACAAAATGAATTTTATTTTAGTTTTACTCTAAAATTACATTTATTTAAAAAGTAATAGTATGGAAAAGCCTCCCCTCTTCTAATCTCAGGAACTGCTTACCTTTGGTGGGTCAGAGAGTCTGAACACAAAGCAACTAATCTGACATCAGATTAAACAGACAACAATGGAGACGCTTTGATTACAGCTTGTTTTATTAATCATCTTAAGTTTCACTTTAATATTTGAACCAAATACATCGTGTTCCTGTTAGAAACGTTTGCAGATGATTGTTTGGTATAAAATATGACTAAAAATGATCAAAGCTTTTCTACAACTTCTAAAAAAATCCTTCAAGAAAAACAAACGCAATCCTTCAGGTCGACTTCTGGTTGGTTAGAAATCAGCAAAAATTGTTTTAGGTTGAATCCTAAATATATTAAAAACCTTAAATTAGTATCTTAATTCTTCCCAGCAGTTTATTTATGTTTTTATTTGCTACGTTTGTTAGTAAACCCTGCTGGTAAAAAAAAATGATTAAAAAGTGTTTCTCTAAAATTTTTTCTCAGAATGATCATAACACAGCAATTAGAGGCTAAACTGAATCCAAATTACTCTTAATTTGGTCACATGACAACAGGAAGTGAAAGTCAGGATCAATGAAGGCAGAAAACATTTTAAAAAGAGCTTTGTTTAAATCAAAGGTCTGAAAACATAGAAACATGTTGACTTAATGTCAGATGAGGAGATATTCAAAGCTTCACACAAAAGATGATCTGATTTACAGAAACAAACATAGATGTTCATGATATAGAGCGTTTCACCGCAGACATTTCAAAATAAGATGCATATTTCAAACTTAACAGAACAAATGAACACTGATGATCTGTGATCCTCCTTAGATCACATGATGAAGATTATCTTTATGTTATTCATGTTCTTCTTATTGTGTATAAAACAGGATTATTCAGTCAGAAACAAAACAATTCATCCAGGATAAAGTGCCAACATCCAAAAGGCTTGTTACACGTTTCTACCAGAAGCATTTATTCCAACAAGTAGAATGAGCTGCAGACAGAAAGTGTCTGAGGATATATATGAGAATATTGCAACTAATAAATACAGAACAAAATGTTCAGTCTGTCAGCATGAAGAAGTAATAAAGACCACCTACAGCAGGGGTCACCAACCCGGTGCCCACAGGCTCCAAGGGGCCCTCAAGGACCACATGAGGGCCCTCAGTGTCTCAAAACATAACTCATCACTTGGCTAAGTTTGACATTTTATTGTTTTCTGTTGCTCTATTTTTTAATATTTTATAGAGTTTTCATCATATTAATCATTAAGCATTAAATCATTCATAGAGAATTAAAATGATCACATCTAAACCAAAGTTAGAAATAAAAAGAAGCAATAAAAATGTGTTTACTATGTATGAGGTTCAGGCGAGCGCTGACCCCTACAGGTCGGTGTTGGTAGCGTTTCTTTCACTCTGTAACCATGAAGATCAGCCTTAAAACTGATGCTTGTTGACCTTTGACCTACAGCAAAGGAAGGCGGGACTTTTTCTTCTTAGATATCTGTTAATTAAAATCCATTAGTGACTGTGAGAAATTAGCAAAGTTCTCCCTTCAGGAACATGTCCAGACTTGTGGAGAACAAACTAGGTTTTTTATTTTTCCAGCTCTCTTACCTGCAGCTGTCGTGGTTAATTTAAATACATGATGACATTAATGCGCCACCTGTTGGTGTAATGTGGGCATGAACTGGACCCACCAGGAAGTTTGGACACAAACTCTCAGTTCAGCTTGGATCCAGGAAGGAAACTTATTGTTTATTTATTTATCATTATTATATTTAGGCTCTAGTGCCTTTATTTTTTATATTTCAAAGTGTGCAGACAGGAAAGTGGGTCAGAAGAGAGGGGAGAGACTCGAACCCGCGACAGCTGGCATATGAACAATGCGACCCCCCCCCCCACACACACACACACCACCACTTGTTTTTTTAGCTGGTTTATATACCAGGATTTTTTTTGTTTAATTCCCTTCCCGCGTTCTGTAGACTTTTAGAACGGATCCTATGTGATGCTTCATAACTGAGAGCCCTGAGTTTTCTGTTATAAAAGAGGAGCAAAGTGCTGCTGCTGGGCCTAGTAGGGCTGTCTGCAGCTGTGTTAGTCAGATCTGAGTCCAGAGCAGAAATAAAAGAAGAAGCAGCAATGAAACTGTAACTATGACTGGTAGAGACTGAGCTCCTTCATGTTGCATCCACAGTGTTTAATCTGAAGGAGTTCCTCACATTAACTATTAGAACTAACAAGGTTCCTGCCTGTGAATCAGGCATCTTTAGATTCATACAGTAAACAGATTTCAAGTCTGGTTGATGTTTGATAGAATAAAATGAACCGAGGTTCCAGCGATCACAGTGACTGCGTGTTTCTTTCCTGGTATTCAGTTAAAAACACGCTCGGCAGCAGGCTTTAAAAGTAGTGCTGCTGATCCAGCTCAGCTCCATTTGGACCAACAGAACCGGGATCTACCTGCAGGAGCCTCATCCTGTTCATAGCAGGTTCCTCCTGCCAGTCTGAGGGATGGAGATCCGCTCAGGGTTTCTCAGCTAACGGCTTGGATGCTGGTTCAGATGACGGTTTGCAGGGAGTGACCTTCACATGGACGAAGAGAGAGGCGGGCGAGAGGCTGGACCCGTCCAGCTTCAGCAGACGGACATGGCGATACCCTGCAGACGGACAGGAGGAGGTAACAACACCACTCAGACTTCCAGCGTTTTCCACCGAGGAGAACGGACACCCACCTGAGCGCAGACTGGTGAACGGCAGCGTGAACTGTCCCAAGAAGTCGTTGCTTGAGGTGTAGTCATGATCCTCCACTACGAAACGAACCAGAGCCAAGTCAGGGACGTGAACGGTGAAGTTAAAGGTGCAGTCCCACCGCGGGTTAAAGCCTGGAACACAGAACCAGAACTGGTCAGAACCAAAGCGCGCCGCTCCAGCGAGCCGCTGGCTCCATCCGTACCGTTGTTGTCCACATGGTTGGTTTTCTTCTTAACGTTGTCGATGGGGACGCCGTGTATCTCCACCCACACCTGAGGATCCACTATGGAGCTGGGTTTGTCCCACTCCGGTTTGGGAAGCTGCTGGGCGGAAATGACCTTTTCCACCAAAAACAGAGAGGACAATCTAGTGAGCAGGACACGACTGGTTGAACTGGTTAAACTGGTTAGACTGGTTAAACTGGTCGAACTGGTTAAACTGGTTGGATTGGTCGGACTGGCTGAACTGATTAAACTTGTTGGACTGGTAAAACTGGTTGGACTGGTTAAGCTGGTTGGATTGGTTGAACTTGTTGAACTGGTTGGACTGGTTGAACTGGTTAAGCTGGTTAAACTGGTTAGACTGGTTAAACTGGTTGGATTGGTCGGACTGGTTGAACTGGTTGAACTGATTAAACTTGTTGGACTGGTGAAACTGGTTTGGCCAGTTAAACTGGTTGAACTGGTTAAACTGGTTGGATTGGTTAAACTGGTTGGATTGGTTGAACTGGTTGGATTGGTTAAACTGGTTGGACTGGTTAAGCTGGTTGGACTGGTTAAGCTGGTTGCATTGGTTCAACTGGTTGGACTGATTAAACTTGTTGGACTGGTGAAACTGGTTTGACCAGTTAAACTGGTTGAACTGGTTAAACTGGTTGGATTGGTTAAACTGGTTGGACTGTTTGAACTGGTTAAACTGGTTGGATTGGTTGAACTGGTTGGATTGGTTAAACTGGTTGGACTGGTTAAGCTGGTTGGATTGGTTGAACTGGTTAAGCTGGTTGGACTGGTTGAACACTCCTCTGATCTGGAAACTCGTATGTGATGAAGGTACCATCACCATAGCTACGGTTAGGAAACAGAGAGGAGCTGATCAGAACTTTATCAGAATCCTGGAGGACAGAAGAACCACAGAGTGACGATTAATCATTAGAAGGAAAATAATTCGTTTTCAGCATCTTTTCTGATTCAAAGCAGGATCTCAAAAAGATTTTTCTGTTTTTAAAATCTAAATCAAGAAATAAATCAAAATTCTTCTCAAAAAGTAAAATAAAAATTGGATTTCATCAAAACAGATGAACATAAACTTTCCTTATTTTTATTATTTGCTTTTGGACTCTTATTGCATCTCAGGTTTCTGGGAGCGATTAGAAATATCGCAGCCTGCTGGATAACGAACAAATCTCAGCTCAGTAATAAATTGTTGTTGATAAAGTCAGTTGTTATATTTAGTCATTTGAAAATAAAGTCCTTATCCTCAGTCCTCATCGCATCAGACGGCTCCAGGTGCATGAAGAAATAATGCCACAGGAAGAGGAAAATGTGTCCCAAGTTATGACCCGTCTGGGTTATTGTTCCACAGCAGAACGATGGAGCTCCTGTTGGCTCCGCCCACCGACATCCAACCAGCTGAAGACAAACCGGTGAGAAAAGCCCACAGCCTGATGCTCAGTGTGACGTTTGTTTGCTTTTATTTATGATCAAAGAGGTTTGACCAGTTATTCCTGAGTTAGAAACCCAAAACTTCCAGACGTTTTATTTGCAGCGCAGCACAGTTCTAAACCTGTGGAAACTCTTCGCTTTCAGCCAAAGTTCTTCACTGCTTCAAAGGATTCTCATTCTGGATCCAAATATGCCGTACTTACACAAGATCAAACAAATACGTTTATTTATCTATAAACAGCTGTAGGCAGCCAAAACAACAACATTACAGTTATTAAGCTACGCAATTATTAGCAGTTTACTACTTTGACAATTACTGCAAGGAATAATTGACATGTTTGCTAAACTTAACAAGCTGCCATTAAACGTTCTTTATTGGAGCTCTAATTTATTTCTCATTTCTTCTTTTATTCACTGCTTTTGCCTTAGAAAACTACTGTTTCCTTTTCCTTTCCTTTTAGCATTTAAGGCTGTTGTTTGTATTTGTATTGACAGCGCTGCTCTTGGTTGCAGGTTCAAATTTAGCCAAAAATAAAAAAATGATCCATTTCCCGGAGGTTTGTGTCCTCAAGTTAAAAACTGTTTATAAAAAATAGGCTTAAGGAAAATATAGGAAAAATACATGCTTTAGGGTTATGGTAACTAAATCAGTTCAAATCTTTTAAAGTTTAAGGTAAATAACAGCATACACCTTTTACTAATGAATGTCTTTTTCCTATTTTATTTTAAAACAGAAAATCCAAAGACTAAACCACCCAAGGTGTTTCCTCCTAAAGTCCAAAAACCCAAAGCAAACAGCTCAGTTTCTGTTGGAAATAAATGATGAAATAACGAGGCTCCTTCTCACCCGGACGGTGAGCAGGACGGGTCTGTGGCCCGGACCGCCTCCGACGTTCTCCGGGTTGAAGGAGGTGCCGGCCTGCCTCATGAAGGGCGGCTTCAGGACGTACCCACAAAGACCGTTCTGCAGAAACCGTCCTCGGTTTAGGTCCATCTGCTCTCCAAGCGTCTGGAAGTTCAGAGCAACTGCAGAGGAAGCATCACAGTTAGCGACACAAGATGTCCACTAGGGGGCGCATTTATGTGTGGCCAGGGCTGGAGGTACGGAAGGATAAAGGGAATAAAATGGAGTAAATATAGCGGTAAATGTATTATGAAATTAATAAATATACCATGAAATTTACCTTAAAATCGTTCAATTTAGTACCTCCATATTTATTAAATGGCTAAATATATAATAATTTAGTAATGAAATGTAAAATGAACTAAATACACGGTGAAACTGTTAAATGCACATTTTATTCACCTGATGCATCATTAAATAATTAAAAAGTCTGATTCTGAATTTTCGGGTTCTGATGGGTCGTTAGCATCGTCGTTAGAGCGGTTTCAGTCGCATGCCTCTTTAAAGGGAGGGATTGCTGTTGAATTAATGATTCAATACAATCAGCTGGTTTTCCTTAGATAGAAAACTTTCATCTTATCTGACTGTGATCTGATTGAATTGTCTGTAAAGAGCCTTGAGATGAGATGTGCTGTGAACTGGAGCTATAGAAATAAACTGAATTAAATTGAATTAAATTAAAGGTTGAGTCAGGTGAAGGTAGGTTATGGTGAATCTTTAGTTCCTAAAAGTGCTTCGTATGTGGGGGACCAGTTATGTCTGAGACCACCTCCTCTGTTCAGGGACGGTTTTTCCAGGTTAACAAAGATGGCTTTTTTTTAACACTTCAACACACTTCAAATCATTTGGATTTGACTGTTTTCTGCGTAATTTGTCAATCATCTCTCACCGATCTGACAGCCAGCATTCCACATTTCCTGAGGGTTGTAGTTGGACGACTGAAGCCGCTGCCCTGAGGGGTAAATCCTGCTGATCTGGTGACAGTTGTGACGGACAAAATGCATCCCTGCAGAAGCCGGACAAGGATGACTCCTTTAGTGGAAACGTAACCTGAAGACAGACTCTAAAGGTTGCAGATGAATCTTACCTGAATCCTTGATAAGCCTGAGGGCGTCACTCTCAGAGAAAGAAGACATCTCGGTGGCTGGGTTTTTGGAGGCATATTCGAAGCTTTTAAAGGGAACGCTGCGGGTGTACACCACCAGGTCTGACAGCTCTGGACTCAGCTTGGACACTCCTGGCTGCGGCTACACACAATTATTCATTCAACCTCCGCGGCCATTTTGCTTAGTAACACTGACCTGATAAAGGCTTATATGTCGTGTGAATAAATGATTTCACACCAAATTTAAAAGATCCTGCAAAATCAAAAGTTAGACTAACAAGCAGAAAAATGAAGCAAACACGGAAAACATGTGAAGGAAAAGTTCTGCAAGCACCAAAAACCATCGACAGTAAAGAAAAAGCTGCAGAGTAGAGCCACACAGAAGCACTCCAACCACTAGGGGGAGTCGATCATCATCTCAGTGACATCACTACACCTAAACAGGACACTGCACCACCTGGGCTCCTGTCATCAGTTCTCTATTTAAATATAGCTGATTTTCAGCAGGCCTCCTGTTTAGATTCTAGCAGCAATTTAGTGGAAACTTCTCAAAACCTTTTCAGAGGTTGAAATGATCAGTAACACCAGGCGGTCAGTCAGCCAATCACAGCCAAGGTACAGGAAGAGGAAGCACCTTTTTCTCTTCTTTCTTTCCTGATGTTTTTCCACGACTGGCCTCGTCTTCTGATGAGTCCATGTCTGAAGAACTGGACGAATATTCCTCCACCTTCTTCTCCTTCTTCCCTTTAATCAGGACTTTACCCTTCAGATCCTGAACATCCAACCAACATTCCTCATTAGGTTTCAACAGCAGTGGCCTTCAGAATAGAAACAGCCTTTAACTTTGCTATTAGATGTCAGCAAACTAAAGTTTAATATGTCGTTTCTTCGATAAAAACATCCCATCTGGTTCAGCATCTGCACAAGCTGTGAGGCTTTATTTGCTTTAGCACAGAATAAATGAAACTCTCGACCTCTGGAAACGGCAGAGAAGACGACTGCAGGCCATCGAGGGGCTTGAGGAGCAGCTTGTCTCCAAGGATGGATTTCAGGTGTCTGGCCATGACGGTCTGCTGCTCCACAGAGCAGTGGTTCTCCAGAGACAGGATCAGAGGATAGGGAGACGCCTGGGGGGGCAGGAATCAGTTCACAGGTCAGAGGTCATCAGATCAACTAGAACATAAACTGAAAACCAGTCGATTCATAAGAAGTCTTACAGTTAATAACTATGTTCTGGTGCTGTCAGGTTAAATGTACCTTTGATGATAATTATTAATATTTTAATGATATATTATCACTATTATTACCTCTAACTCCATGGCTTCTAATTTCCTCCATCCTTTACTGAACCCGAACACACAGTTTCCTGCTTTAATTTGGGCGGTTCTAGCCGGTTTCTAGACGTTGGCCATCACTCAGTCTTTCATCTGTAATAAGATCACTAATTTCTCCTTGTTTTGATCATTTGCACGTCTATCACTAACTGTGTAAAATATATAATCATTTCCTGTTAAAAATGTACCAGTCCCCCTTTTTCACATTTATTTTTATTTTTCACTATTGTATCTCAACCATCTACATTTCAGCTGAATTTCCATACTGTCTATCCTATTCTGTTGAATTCTGTTCTATCATCCTGTATTCAACTCTACTGTACAAAATTCACTGACAAAAATCTAAACTTTCTGTGTCTGAATGCAGACAAACAGAAGCTATTTTCTTTGTACCAGAATCCAATAAACTGATTATTCAGTCGCTTCATTTAGATGGGATTAAATCAATCTCAGATAATAAAGTAAAAAACTTTGTGTTATTTTTGTATTTTTTCCAGGGCTGATGCTGAGAAACTAGTCCATGCATTTGTTCCTTCAAGGATGCAGTATTGTAATTCTTTACTAGTGGTTCCTAGAATTTCTAAAGTAGAATGGGAGGCAGATCTTTCAGCTATCAGGCTCCTTTCCTGTGGAA
>JAUZNJ010034366.1:1645-12743 GCA_034780135.1 Jordanella pulchra | reverse complement strand
TAATTGATTTAATTGATTAATAGGACTATGATACACTAAGATATAACATAACAGATGTCGCATTCAGTAATCTGCACACACAAATCACAAAACTGCGTTCGCAGTTATATTGATGGCAGAAAAAACAGTGTATTGTCATACCAATTTTGTGAAAACTTGTTGATTTAAATCAGAAGTTGATAAAAATATTTCCTTCGTTTCCCCTGTTCAGATTTTGCAATGCCATGTTGACTGATCTGACACTTTAATGATACAGATTGTAAAACCACCTTTGAGGAAAAAAAGCCAGCGGCCACAGCATCCTTGTTTTATCATCTGTGAGCTTATCAATAAACTTCTGGGATTAATCAAGAACTATGTTGAGGACCAAAGTGATTAGGTTGTGAAGTTTTTGTCAACATTGAGCCACATGCAAGAACTGTTGTTACGAACAAATGCATTTTTAAATCATTCATACAAGTGATTTAGAATAAAATGTTGCATTTACAATTTTTCTCCTAGTTCTAATTTTCTCTCAGGTACGAGTAAATTTTATAACTGCTCCATCCACTTGATGTACGAGTCTTGCACAGTCACTTAGCTAGTTATCCAAACCTAGTTTTTAATTGAACGATTGGATTTGTTATTACTTAGAAACCATTGTCCATTGAATTAAGCTACATCATTTTATATTATTCTATTCTGCAATTATAATTTACATTTTTATTTGTTGATGACAGAACTATCCACATTATACTTACCACATTTCAGCAAGTTTCTGCTGTCACGATCAACATGATTCCACTTTCTTTCAGGAAAACAATTAAGGATTTCTGCAAATTCACTACATTTTAGAAGGTGTTTTTCTTTTCAGTTTGCCCTCTGTTAGCCTCCAGCTAAATAATTATACTTTTATAGTACCTCTACTAATTTACTTGATTTTGGGAAGTTTTCTGCTGTCACGTTCAACATGATTCCACCATCTTTCAGGAAGACCATTTAGAATTTGTGTTTTATACTAATATATAGAATTCAAGGCAGCTTTCTTCTTTTGACTTTAGATTGTTTCCATCATTTTTTTGAGAAAGTATTTAACCAGTTTTGGTTTTTACTAACTCAGAATGTTTCCACAGGGTTTCCACTATCAGCTTCAACATGATTATGCTATTTTTCAGGAAAGCAGTGAAGCATTTCTGTTTTCAACACATTCATTACTTTTCATCATTTTTTTCTGTTCAGCTAAACAATTATGATTTTATGTTTTTGCTAATTTCTTTAACTTCTGAGGGTTTTATGCCATCATGTTCAACATGATTTCGCCATAATCCAGGAGAGGCATTAAGCATTTCTGTTTTCTACTAATTCAAAACATTTTGGCAAGGCTTCTCCAGTCAGCTTAAGCTTGATTCTCATAGATTACAGATTACAAATTCATCGTACAGCCTTTACACACATTTTTCAAGGAGATTTAAGTTTTTTGTTTGTTTCAATTCAAATTTACTTTTAATTGTTTTCTTGCAAATCTAACAACTTGCACATGATGAGGTCAATTAGGCATATTTGCATTATTACCACAAAATTAGACATAAGCTAATACAATGATCATTATTGAGTTTTAATTATGCTAAATAACAGTCCATTTATAATTCACTCTTATTCCAAGGGAAATGATTTTTTTCTTTTTGTCAAAGCAGATGGAGGTTTTGAGCATCTGTGCTCCAACACAGTGACTCAGATGATAACTGATGGCAAAAACAAAAGCCAATTCAAAAATCGGCTTACAGCAATTCAGATGCACAGGCTGGCAGGGGAATTAATATAGAGATTTCAATCATTTGCTGTCTGAAATAAATTTATTGCATCTTATTTTTTTTGGTTCTTACTTTTGTTGTTTGGAGACCATAACTTCCTGTTTGAGGATAAAAAAATTTGATCACTATTTGACTTTAAGTTGAGCAAAGATGCTTAAGGGTGAAAATACAAGACTAAAAGCAGACAGACTTAGAAAATCACATCACACTCTAAGTGTTAAATAATATCAGGGTTAAGACTACACTGTGGAATAGTAGTGTAACTAAAAGGGAGCATGGTTGAAATTAATTGAGTAAATGACCCATTTTGAGAGGATTTTTTTTAAGGATTAAAACAATACGGAATTCTGCTACACAGTTAAATAAACAGTTAAATTTCTTATTGTTAAACATAAAAAGTTATAGATTTGTAATTTTAAGAAGATTGTTTTTTTTAATTTCTGCAATATGTAATTTACTGCTAGAGGGTGAACCCAGTGGAACCACTGAAATAATTCTACTCTACAGTATTCATTTTCTTATAACATTAACCTTAACTTCAGACCAGCTTAATGCCCACCAAAAAACACACCAAGTTTCTAAATGAATAGTTTTGCTTTTTTGTTGATCTTTTAAGGTGAGAAACTTCTTTGATATCCTTAGAAGTAATTGTTCCCTAAACTAGAACAACCCATCTTGTTGAAATTTAAATAAAAGTATTGGAAGCCATCACCTATTTAGACACTCATTGACCTCTGAATTTTTAAAAGTCCAACCACAAAATGTTGACTTTAAACCTATGTCAGCTTACAGACATCTGCTTATAAAATGTAAACCTTTAACTCTCCACTTACATGGCGCTTTATTACACTTAAATCAATATTTTTATTTTGATCGCTTAAGTCAGAGCAGCAACGGAGGGCATTCTTCTAACTACTTGTTAACTTTCAATATTTTGAAGATTAGATTGCATTCTCAACAAGCTTCCAGGGATATAATCTCTTTGATAAGGGCTCTACCATCAATAATAACTAAAACGAAACAAGCCAAAAAATATATGAATTAACCAACATGTATTGAAAGGTACCTATGTTTGTTAATAAATATAATATAAAACTCCAGCCATTTACAAAAGTGCAATTTAATAGCAAAACACATCCTCAAGTTTCAGTAGTTTGCTTAAGTCCTACATATTAATTTTTCAGCTAAAATTAAATGTGAAATAACTTTACATTTAATCAAACTGGTTGTTTCTGTTGAGACAGGCATATTTCAAAAGATATAAAATATAAAGGAATTACAACTTCAGCAAGAAATAACTTTATCTTAATTTTATTTTTTTTTTAATGGAATGTCAAATCATTCACACCTATCCCAGTAACAAATGTATAATCTTTATTAGCATTACTGTGATCAAACCATATTTCCACTGGTACTTCGACGATTCATCTTTGGTTTTGACCTCCAAATCTTAATCTTCAGCTCCTTTCATAAATTCTTTATCAGACTGAAGTTATGAGTTAATCTGATTGCTGGGCCACTTCTAAGTCTTAACATGTTGTTGAAATTGAAGATTACTCTAAATCTAACCTTGACATGGATATGAATCACAGTTGCAAAAGTATATAAAGGCAAATCATAATTTTTTGATGTGCAAGTCTTTGAGATTGGAGAACTCACTAGAGTACTAACATGACCAAGTCTCTGAGTATTTTATAAATTGATAGCATGGGTCACCTGCCTGCCTTGCATCCTCACAACTAGCATTGATAGCTTTTGCAGAAGTCAAAAGTTGCTCTTTACCTGAACATCTCTAACTGAGGAAATTGTCCAATGAAGTACAAAGAGATACGATTTCCAACTCTCAGAAAATCTTTTAATCAACAAAGTCTTAATAAAATGCCTGATAGGTCACTTTACCATTTACTCAATCATGATCCTCTGGCATTTTCTGCCATCCAAACAATATCAAGTAAGGAAAGAAGGGCCAGTTAGCATATCAGTTCCTCTAAAATGCATCTGTTCCTGATTGCACACATGTTTCTTGTCAACCCTCAGGCTATCTGACATAATTGTTGATTAATTTTGTCATATAATTGTCTTCCGAAGAGACATGTGAGATGCATTGTATGTTGTGCAGCCAGGAGGAGCCGGTATATTTAGCACCACCAGAACATCAGATGTCAGGGACAGTGCATGGGGAGGGACAGCCGCACTGTTTTGAGTGAGTTCAGCATGAAGGACGAGAAACTTCTGCATCAAATGCTCCAGCCATTACAACATGAAGTCTAGCCTTATCCAAGAATGTTAAGATGTGGATAAATAAATAAAACATTGCCTCTGTGAGAGGGGAGGCGATGTGACAGCGGGAGATTTTTCCCCGGGCTTTCATGTTGGCAGGCACAGGCATTTATTTTTGGATGAATCAAAAATTCCTGAAAACGCCTGTGCCAGGTGTATCTAATTATCTGACAGCGTATCCTCATTATAAAGCAGCCCATGGGAGTGGGCGACAAGGCTTGCCGCACCCTGGACCTCAACCAAGGTGTTCTTTTCATCACAAACAAAGGGATGATACTACATGGCCAATATTTTTCCAAAGATGATCTGCATCCATCCTTTTTTTCCCTTTTAGAGGTCAGAATTCAAGACACATCCAAGAATGCACCTCACGCCATAAACTGGACGAAAAATATCATTTGGCACAGGATAAACAATCTTATAATTTTTCTCAGTTTCACAACAGAGGGAAATTATTTTTCCTTCTCTTTGATCAGCAGGTAATTCACAAAGACATATATTTTTAAAAACTTGGAATTGAGGATTTACTTGCCACTCAGCAATTTAAGAAAATCTGAAAACTGATATTTGTCAGTTAGGTCTTTAAGAAAAAATTGATTCAAGACTGAAAAATGTCTGACTGATACATTTCTAATAAATCAGTTATCAGGTGCTCTGACTGCCCTCTTGCCATTCAGCAGCTGCTCTGATTATGTCACCTAAATTAAGTTTGTAAGGCATAATTCTGCATTCCATCAACCCCTCAGCACCATTACATTAAGGCATAATTAACAAGAGAACATGATTTGCAGAGATGCATCTCTCTGACTCTGATGGCTTGGGTTCTTGAGGGTTACAGAGGATGAGTGTGAACAACCAGATCATCTTACAGCTTCTGCTCAAAGTCCCACCAGTAATAAATGTGGATTTCCTGATTAACTTTTTAGAGAATATTACTTGAACATAGGAGAAATTGGCAGAATGCTCTGAAATATAAAACAGCAAGATTTTTTTAACTATGTATAAAGCTAAAAAGCTTTGAAGTCACTTCATAGATTAACAGCAAATAACTTTGTGCCCTTAAATGTGAACATGTCTGATCTAAAAGATTGTAGTCCTCCAGTTTGCTGTTTTTTTTCTCTACAATTCAGCAAAAAATAAGGCTTTTTTGGTAGATCCATCTGCTGTGGTATAATATGCCAGGGTTACATTGAAAAATTCATTGTTTATTCATAATACATAATCAAAGTGCTTTGATATTAATGACAGACAGAGACAGACATGTGTAGAGCTGACCACAAAAACCAAGGCAACATTTTTGAAATCTAACACTGACTGAGCATCTGTCCTGATATCAGTTTCCTGTGCTGTCATTTCTTTCCTTTAGAAATGCAACAGTAGCCCATCTTTTGCTCGCCTCCTGACTGGCAGACTGTAATGCTATTACCTCTCCTCAATGGTCATGCTCACTTAACCCTCTGTCACTCTACACTGGCCAGGGAAGACACATGGGTCTGGCTGTGCGTGCACTGCCCTTGGGCCTCATTTGCAATTTCAGCTCTTCAGCTCGGCTTGCCACAAAAACACTGAAGCACACAAACTTTTCAGTTCATTATCTCGCCTTTTAGGAGTATTTTCTTTTTCTTTCTCAGAAGCAAAGTATGACTGAAAATCACGGATAATTGGATACATATGAATCACTCCTTAGCGATATAGGCTGGCAGAGACTATTTAACCCCTTGTTGTCTGGATTTATTTAAGACAATCTCAGAAATAAAATATTTATGTTCTTGATGTCAAGAAGATGCTAAATTACAAACAGCTTATTTGAATATAGCAGAGAGAATAGCTGTTAATTTAGGTCTTAGGGATGCAACTTAGAAAAGTTAGGGCATAATCGGCATACCTTTCCAGTATAGCAGATGGCATGTGTGGAGTTTGCAACAATCGACAACAATGGTATATATTCCTCACTTGATGCATCAAGATAAAGAGCAGTTTGAGGTAAGGTCAGAATCAGTCTCCAAGGAGTAGTTAAGGCACTTTGTTGTCCATTTTCCTGTAGTAGACAATTGTTATGTCAAAAGAGTAAAAAAAAAACTCCTCTGGGTTTGGGAAGCTAAAGCCCTTTATTTAATACTTACATTTAAAATGGAATCCAAGTTTCAATGAAGCAAAACTACTTAGTCTAAATTGGTTTAAAGCATGGGCATTTATGTTGGATATTTATATCTACACATTTATGCAAAGAAAAAATAAATAAATACATAAAACCTACAAAAATGCTTTACACAAAAGTCCAGTAGTTCTGAATGAAAATGTATTCACTATAAGTTTGATTTTACATCAATGCACATTTTTTTTTTGTCAGTATTAACATTGTGATAACACCAATAACATCAATTTGCAGAAACAGAATGCTCTTTTATTTACTTCAAAGCTAGCAAATTATAAAACGGAGAGTGGTTACTATGACAACGTACTTACATACCTGTGCTTAACTGTTGGATGGAAACAACAGAGCGTTATCTAAAGTGTTGCTGAACATTTCACAGCAGTAAAATGGAGGTGGTCAAACATGAATCACAATTTTTAACCATAACTAGTATAGTCATACAGTGACAGCACTTGTGTCTTTCAAGTTAACTCACCGTTTAGTGAGAAAAAAAATCAAGCAGCGCCGACATAAAATCTCCAAGGCAGATTAAAAAACACTGAATTAATACTTTAAGCTACAGTATAAAGTGAAAGATAGAAAACAATGAGAATAAAAGCAGGACTGGTGCACATAACAGATAAAAATGCAAATAATCAAAAGTTTTAGACTAGGTTCATCAGTGCTTTGGGTGCTTTATGCTTGATAGATTTGAAATAAATTAGGTTGACATTTAGACTTTCAAATAGCCAAAAACTGTTTAATTTGGACACTTGCCCACCATGGACACAAGCATTTTCTCATAGTAAAAGTTGTTTAAATAGCTAAAACTAGCTCATACAGAGGGAGTGTATTTGCGACTTGCTCAGGGGCATTCAGATCCTGTTCTTAACTTACATTTTAGAAAGTCCCAGCCTTAACACATCTTAATTAATTATCAATCAAATTACCCCCTCTGGATGCCATCAATTTCTATAGAAGAATTGTAATTAACAACTAGTTTCATCTAAGTACCACGAACAAAAAGAACATCTAAAGCCTGAAGGACACCAGCTCTCAGTAACTGGAGCTGGACATCCCAGCACCAGCTCACACTGTACACTGCATTCATTTTTTTTCTCCTGACACAGGTAAAATAACTAATACTGAGAAACATGTCATGTAGACCCCCAAACACCAATTTCAAGAAGAAAAAACAAGAGTTAAATACATGAACTGCTTGGCATCTAATTATAGGCTGAATCCAAAAAAAACAGAGAGAAGGCAGGAGAGTGGTGACACTATTGCCTATGATCAATCAGCAGTCAAATATGGCATCAAAGCCTGGCAGATAAGAGCTGAAAAATAAGCAAACTAGGTGAGTCACACAGCCCACCCACAGTCTGCATCACCTGAGTTTAGACTTATTTTCTCGGACAGACCACTAAGAGCAACAACAGCCAAGGAATTTAAACAAAACTTTCCCCAACAACAGCAATTCCAGACATTTCTTTAGCTTGTCTGCATAACCAATTAGAGACGGAGGGGATCAAAGAGGCAAATAGACTAATGCTTGCAACTATTTATGTGCAATCAATTACGAAGGTGCAATGTCCCGAAAATTTCAACACCTTCTGGAGAAGATGAGCGTGGCTTTAAAACAAATGAAAATCAACACACTGTTCCAAAGAAATGCGCAGCAGCCCCTCTCATCATCGCGCACTATTTAGAAGAAAAAGTAGCTGTTACTTACTATGCACCCTGGCAGGAGAACATAAAGCTCCGGTGACTGTAATCAGAACACAATGCACAAAGTGCGCGTTTTTATTTTAAAACTAATTTTTTACTTGCATTTTTTATTATTATTTTTGTTAATAAAAAAACAAAAATAAGTTGTATTATATTTACTTACCAGAGCGGCCCGGAAACATTCCTTGGGAAATTCCAGAAGAGTCTCGTCTGTCTTCTGTCTCAAAGTCAGAAAACAGCAATGCCTATGTTCTAATTCCAAAAAAAGAAAGGGACCCCCGACTTTACTGAAAGAGAGATAAAACACAAAAAAAGCGCCCACAAGAAATTCCGTTACAATGAGTCCGACCCATCCCTTCATTTCCCACCCCACACCACCCAAAAAGTGTTGACATTACATCTGTGATGGAGGGGAGAACAAAAAACGCCACTCGTGAGAAATTGGCAAAATAGACAAATAGGTGTACCTGCTCTCTTTATCACTGTCGGCAAAAGACAATAAGAGCAGCAAAAAGACGGACGGAAAACTGGGAGAGAGAGCTGAGCTTATTTAGTTTTGTTCTTTTTTCCGATTGAAACGCAGCAGCCAGCATACTGTCACATCCCGAGCTGCACACACTCACACAGACGCGGAGGCTGCTGGAGGATGAAAGGGAGAGGAAGAGGAGAGCGGATCGCAGCGGAGCCACGGGATGCTGTTGCGCTCAGAGCTGCACTGCCCAGACGAGCCGCTGGATGGCCGGGCTGTAGTTACATACTTGATAGTCCTGTTTGGTTGGACAATCTATATTTTGCATCAAATGCACAACTTTTAAGACCGATTTCCAATCACAAATATTGTAAAACTTTGCCCTGCTTGCCTGTAAGAAGCCACTTATATTTTCCCTTTAGAAAAACACCAAAAAAGCCTGTTCCCCTCTCCCTTTCATCCGAATATATTTGTGTTTCCCCATCATTGGGAATTGAGCAAATGAAATGTTGCACATTATGTATAATAGGCTAATCTAAAAAAAGTACTATGTTCTCCTTTAAAATACATAATCTCCCTAACTGTGTAATTCTGAAAATCCATCCATCTTTCTCCCGCTTCATCGGTCAGGGTCGCGGTTGGGCCGGTGCCTATATCCGGCAGACCATGGGCATAGGCGGGGCACACCCAGGACAGGACGCCAGTCTGTCGCAGGGCAACACATCAGGACAGACAACCATGCACACACGTGCAAGGCAACAGTGCTAACCACAGCCCAACTCTGAAAATTAATGTCAAAAATAAAACTATATCACCTTTTCGTGAAAACTGATTAATTAATAAACAACGATCTTGAAGTTGATATTTGAGAATTTTAAACTCCTAACAACTATTAGATATGATCATTTACAACAAATATGGAGAAGCATTATAGCATTAAAAAGCATTACCAGTTTCAAAGGCCTGTTACTTGAAAGTCCCACATTTGAAATTTTCCTCAAGTACTTAAAAAACACGGTGACTTTGGTCACTTTTAGTGCTTTGTTCTAACTATAAATGGGAAACAACAACTATAAATATATATCTTAAATCTACATGTTACATCTATATAAATATCTTATATCTTATATAGCTCTGCAGGCCAGGTAGCAAAGTCAACAACAATGCTGCCAAATCAGGATACATCTATGTGTCAGATCAATGGTACGTGCAGAAACTAAGATTGATGTGTTCCTGATGAGATGGTAATGCAATCGATCTGTGAAGGCGTATTAATAAGAATAATTTAATTACTTTAGGTGCAGTTAAAAAATCGTCTGAAGGAGATGGGATGAAGTTTGGATGTATCCACGCTTGCAGCTGTGGTGAGATGCTATTGTTCCAGATATGACATCTGACATGTTTGTGAGAAGCTTTTGTTGAGTATTCACTTTCACACCAGAAAAAAAACTCTATTAATAAATAACCTGTGGAGAACCAATGTATGCCTTTCATTTCCTTGATCTTTGATTTATTGCAACCAATGCCTTTTCTGGACCATGAAAGCAGTTGTAGAAACAATAATTTCATATAAAGATATACTCAGAACTACAGAAACAATAAAGGGAACTATTGACAGTGCATTTTTAACAGATTTAAATCATGTTTGAGCACATAAACATACAGAGCAACAAATATATACAGTTTGTTTTTGTATCCTTGTATTTCTCTTTCTCTCACACTGACTGCCCACAATTGACATCACAAGTGACTGAACAGTTCCTTCAAAAGAACTAGCTATTCTGTGATGCCTAACACGTTCAGCTATATAATTTGGTTTGCAAAAGTTGTCTTAGGGGACAGATCATCGTCAGGTTCGGCTCGTGTTTGTCTCAAAAACAGTGATGATAAGCAAACTGCAGGAGGTCCTGATATCTTCTTGCTTGCTGAGATGAACCAACAGAAGTCTCTCTAGTACCTTCATGATGTACGATGTCAAGAGCAACAGGTCACTAAGGACTGTTGGCTTAGTCTTTTGTGCTGGAACAAGGCAGGAGGTCTTTCACATCACTGGAATTGTCTCCTGGGTCAGTCTAAGGTTGAAGAGGTACTGTAGGATCCCACAGAGTTGCTCTGCACAGACCTTCAGGACTCTAGGGCTGACACCATCACAACCTGCTGAATTATTACGATTCAGTCTCTCCAGTTACCTCATGACTTGAGTTCCAGAGAGAAAAAGGTGAAAGAGGAAGTGAGCGGCACCATTTTCGGATTCGGCTGACAATAAACTCACAGAAGCAGAAGAATATTTATGGTGATAATGTTCATTATGGACTTTCAGTCAGTACTGACTTTCATCAGTACTGGGCTGTACAGGACACGGAAGTACTGCTAGGTGGCATGCAGGCATGTGTCTATCAATCCACCAGAGAAGAAAAAGAGCAACAACATGGACATACAGCAGAGTAACATGAGCATAGTGTAGCCTAAAGGTGGACTTTGTTGGTCAACATTTGATACTTCTATTTGCAGCTCCACATCTCTATGCAGCAGAGAAGTGTCAAAGCCCTGCAGGCCAAGCAGCAAAGTAACCAACAATGCTGTTGTCATGGTTTTGGCCAGAGATTTACCCCACAAGAAGAACACACTCATGAGACAAAAGCACATTTAAAATGTTTATTTTAAACAAATCTAGGACTGAAGGACTGGTTTTCCACT
>JAUZNJ010034365.1:0-37521 GCA_034780135.1 Jordanella pulchra | reverse complement strand
TTTTGCTCCATTTTTTTTTCTTTGCATTTTAATTTTATGTATGTCTTTTGGTGTTTGCCATTCATGCGTTTGCAATGCATTTACCCTTGTACTGTGCATTAGCGCTCGTAAGCTCACAAAGTCAATGGATACTGTATGGTGTTTAGGCCAAGTATGTATCCTGGCCTGTTCAGAAAAATTATACCATGAGTATTAAACCAGGTATAGGGATTTTGGCAGTGTGTGAAGATTTCAAGTCTTCCTCTAAATCACCATCTCAATAAATGTGGTCAGTGTGAATTGCTTAAAAATTTCCTCCACTTATCTTGAACTTGATAAAACACATCAGACCATCACCAGCAGTGCATAGTTTACAATGGCATAGATCTGCATAAACCCTTAATTTTGTTCTCCAGACTGTGGTAATACAGAAACAGATAGCCATGCACACACTCGCATCTAAGGGCAATATAAAGACACCAATCAACCTAACAGTCATGCAGGAGAAGGTTGGAGTACCCAGAGAGAACCCATGCATGCTTGGGAGAACATGGAAGCTCCATGCAGAGAGATCTCTATGCGGGGAATCCAACCAAGGACCTTGTTACTATAAGGCAACAGTACTACAAAGGAATTTCAATTTAATAACTTTAAATATAAGACTTGTTTTATGGAATTTATTTCATAACATTTTCTGAGAAAAAGAAGAAATTCAGTGGTCCCCAATCTTTTTGGACCACAGACCAATTTAACATCATAGTATTTTCATGGACCCCTCTGTAACTGTAATACTCTAGGGTCAGAATGGCAGCGTTAAACATGCCTTTAAAATAAGAGAACACAAAAACAAAGTGCATGAAAACTGCCTGCCAGCTACTCACAATAGCAGTAAATAAGCAGGAGCCTTGTGTTTGCAGCAAGGAGGAGGTGGAGTTGACACTTGCATGACCTACCTTGTTGTGGTCAACATACGTCAAGAGTGAGTTAAACACAGATTTTAGGGAGACAATCAGGTCGTTTATCAAAATAAAACACCATTCACACTCGAAAAATAAACACACCAGAAATAATGGAAGTTATTTATTCTTTTTATGCGGCCTGGTAACAAATGTCACACGGACTGGTATCTGGCAGGGGGTTTGCGGATCCCTGCTGTAGCTGTAGATCCTTTTAATCACAATTTACAGAAATCTCTTTTTAAGTTGCGTAATGGTTGAATACAATAGTAGTATGTTTTGAACCAAAAAAATTGAAATGATTTAACTCTTCAGTTAAATTCTAATTTGTTACGATTTACCTATTAACAGGTTTGCTTGTTATTTCTAACTAATTATGCACCAGTCCCAAAAGACAAATATCTTCTTTGAAATTGGCATAAGTAGACTGAGAATTCTTCTCATTAGGACAAACAAGCTGTGCTCCAGAGAAACCATAAGGGCTATTCTCCCCTCCCTGGCACTGAGCTGAAAGTAATACCAGCTTGAACTTGCTGACAAATGACCATCATTCAGCATTACTTCAGTGCATCACTGCACCGCCAGCAAGGTAACACAACTCGCTGTAGAATCAGCACGAATGGGCAGGGACATCACAACCCTCGGGTCTTCACCAGCTGTCAGTCTTATTCACACCTGGTGGAATTTTTACCATTGTCTGTAGCATTACTCCCCATCTGTAGCATTGTCCTGCCCAAAGTAATGACCTCATCTGACAGCACAGCTGCCAGTGGGCAGCAGAATGCTTATGAAACCAGCCCATTTCATCCCTAAAATTCTGAGGTTGTGCAACTGAAGCAGGAGCAGAGTGTGCTTGTTTGTGCAAGTTCTATTTGTTTATTTATTTTTTGTAAATGTGGTAGAAAGTCAGGGATTATGCAATACCGTTGATATTGTGTCTGCCAGAAAAAAAATTCTGAGAAATTCTGAGCTTCATTGTTCTATTAAAGGACATGACTTTTTTATGCACTGCATGCACATATGGCCTCATTCATGTACACATTTTAAAGTCTGACCACATGTGAATAATAGATAGCAAAGGGATGTGTCAAAGTCCTTGGAGTGGCCTGGAAAGAGAGTGGAGATTAAATGTGCACCACCACTGACCTCAGCCAGGCCATATTACACACCCACAAATGCACAGAGGCACGCAATCCCATGCATGCAGTCCTCTGTGATGGCAGCGTTTACCAATGAGATAAGCGGCAGTAACAAGAGCACAGCAGAGTGGCTTCAATATAGATTTGTTTTGTACTTCCCTTCAAGCTATCCTCAAGTTAGTCTCAAATGTACTGAGCTAGACACAAAAAAAGTATTTGATAAAAGTTAATATAATTTGTAATGAAACCGGAAAAATTGACCCCCTGCTCAGATGTTAAAATTATGAGAAGCAGAAATGTTACAGCTGCTATAACACTAAAACCCTTTTGTTTTTTTGTGCTTCCTGCATCCCTTTGTCTTTTTCACACAAATCAAAAGGTAAGGAGATAATTAGATTTTTCTTTGCAACATTATGCACTAAATGTTCATTAGAGAAAAACAAAAATATATTGACAAGTTATTTGTGTAAGATGCAGACTAATAAAAAAACGTCTAATTGTTATTCCCGCACTTTAAATTAAAACTCCTGCAATCTAGAGGTAAAGCATCTTAAATTACTTTCCAATTATGTAAATCATGACATCACTGCACATCTTGCTTGATCTCCTTTTTATCCCTTTATTTTCCATAAAGAACCTACCTCACACCACTCACAGGTACACCTTGAAATCTCACTGTTCCCATCAAGAGGTGCACCTATTCTTCACCTTTCGGCTTCTTCTCACCTTTTCAGCAGAATACAACCTTAAGATTAAGTTTTTCTGTTTATTTTTTACTATAGGAAAAAGAGTCATCAATTATAAAGCATGCTTTGCATCATAATTTGTGCAAACAACAATGTTGGCATGTGAAGCCAAGGCATCTGATCCTCTCTTCCAATGACATGATGGAATATGTTAGCTGGTGTTAGCTTTCAGCAGGTGAGGCTGCAATATTGATGAAGAGGCTGAGGAGGTTTTTCCACTGCCTCAACTCAGAGCAGTTCCTCCCCTTGTTGACGCCTCTGTCACCATCTGATACGGACGCAGTGCCTGGGCAGCGGCAATGTTGATGGGTTGATAAGTTGGATAAACTAGGTGAAGTGAACGGAAAGGGAGGAGCAGGGCATCGCATGCTATGCATTTTCCATCTGTCATGAAAGTGGAGCAGCTAATTATCACAAAGTGCTCTCTGCCGATCTGACCTGAAACAACAAGTTTTAAGGTTTAAGTTTAAGCAAGTATACATATTGTTGGATCTTTCAGATGCAGTTTGTTTATTCTTCAGATCCCATTTTTGCTGCTAATTTAACGGTTTGTGTTTATGGTGAATAAGTTGTCTGGCTGAAGAACATAAGGGGCTAATCTTTACTTGGTGGAGATGATGCAGGCGCCTTCGAGCTATAGGATTTAGTTTGAAAGACTAGTTGAAAGCTGAGTGTGAAACAGTTGGTGTGAGATCTGGCTTCTCCAAGTCTGACATCATGGTTCTCAACCGTAAAAAGATGCGCTACTCACTCAAAGTCAAGGGTCAGTCTGCAAATTAGGAGGAAAGGTATCCTTATGTCTTCTTCAGGAATGAAAGTAGGATGGAACAGAATAAAGTCATATGGATTGGGATTGCGTCTGTACTAATCCAGCCTTTTTTGGGGTAAAGAAAGAGCCATGTCAAATGTTACAAGATTGTGGATAACGAGCAGGACTTGACGCGCTAAAGTTTGCTTAAATTAGATTTACAACTTTTTAAAATCTAGATGACCTTTGTACACACTCATCAAACTAAATAAAATGTTTAACACTACCAGTCATTATCAAGTATTCAGCTCCAATAAGGTTTTGTGTAAAGGCCCCTTTTCATGAAGATATGCGGCGTGCAAATTAATGAAACTTGTGACAGATACTAAGTTGGTAGTTTTTTAAATTGCCTCTTTTTCTGTCCTCCCTTTCTTTGTTCCATCATCAGGTTTTGTCTTTTTCTGTTTTCACTGTAAGCTATTTTCAGTATCAGTAAGGTGTTTGAAAATCAAGTCGGATGCAGCTAGCTGTTTTTAAGTAGCTATTTAAATGTGCTCTATAGTTTCTTGCAAAGGCATGTGGGCTGTTACTTCAGGCTGAAAGCTAGCCATTGCGGTTGCTTCTCATTATGTTTCTTTGCAATTTTTTGTTTAACTTATGTTTTGGTCTTTTATACCTAATCTAAAAAGAAAGGAAAAGGAACTACAGTGTTTGCCACAGGACATTAGTTCATACCCAACCTCAGTGATGTTCTTATTTCAAAAAAATTGGTGAAAGACTGCTTTGATGTGGAAATTACTCTAGCAGGTACCGAGAACACTCAAGCTGTATATGTATATGTGTATATATATTTTACTAATCTCTTAATGATGAATAAAGTATTTTTAGTTACATTTGCATTCTCTGCTCCTTGAAGGCCTTCGGGAAACAAAAAAAACACTGGACAACTGGGCAAGTAGAAGACCTACTCAACCTCACCAATATATGTAACAGTATTGCACCTGTTATTAACAACCAAATATGTCAAAATAACTTTTTCCTTTTTTCCTTCCAGCTGTGCATTAATCTGAGCAGTAATTTCTTGAGAATATTGTTACAATCTGAAAGATGTTCCCCTCATCTGTCTTTAGTTTTTTTTTTTTTTTTGTGGTATTGTTGTTGTTGTTTTTTTGTTGGGTTGTTTCCTTGGTTTAAACTGAGACAATGGTTACATGCCATCTCTGTGGATGTCTTTCCTGTTGGAATAAATGTACAAAATTTCTCAAGAGCTATTTTTGTACACTTAATCCACAGGGTTTAATGTCCCTGTTGACAATTCAGCATGCAAGTTTGTGAATGCTTAAGGGCAGCGCTGAAGTAGTGTCAGCTTTACATAGGTCTTCTGACTCTGTATGAGAGAAGCTGAGGAAAAAAATGAAGCTCAGCAGGAAGATAGTAAAAATAACAAATTAAATCTGAAGAGACTTTACAGACTGAGGCTCCTAAAGCACATAGATGTCCACCTGAATAAGTCCCTTTTCACTTTTTCACCCTTCACAAACAGACAAGAAAAAGTACAGGGGTTACTAAGATTTATTTCAAGAAACTCTCTTTAAAAGAGCTCTAAAATGGTACTTATATCATCAAAATCCAACATCAAAAACTTTATAAAATTGTTTGCAGCCTGTAATGAATCTGAAATTAGTTTTTCATCGTTGTGCAACTGTGATGATAGATTTCAAGGTCTAACTACAATCCCGCCAAGTTGTAGCTGGCAAAAAGCTGCCTAATCCTTGACTTTTGTCATACTTGACATTTACACCTTGTTTAACGCATCATGCCTGACCATTAGACTAAAAAATATTTCTCCAAAGGCAGTTATAGGTTTCCTGTCAGTTTTTTGACAAAGTTTTATACCCCTAAAACCCTTGATGTCTGACCTCAAAACTTTTAATTTATGATGGCTTATGTAATGCTGGAACAGTTAGTAATAATCAGAGTTCAGTATTCAAATAAAATGTTTAAAATGATCCCCAGTTAGAGCTGTTGGAAAAGTTTTTTCTTGGATATTTGACAGAAGGATGAAACTAAGTGTCAAGTCATTGACTTAGAACCATGTGATAAATATGAAAATTGGATAGAAAAACATATAAACATGATACTGTAGATGACTAACTCTTTTCAGAAAATCCCCTAGGAGAAGAATCACAGTTGGAATCCCCTTGATGTCGTACAGGCCCGAATAAAATTTTTTCTCCAAAAGTGGAAAAAAACCACTACCACCATTTCACCACTACCACCACCAGGCAAGCAAAATAAGAGTAAAACCCGTATGAAGGTCCACTTGCCGACAAGGTTATATTCCTATCAGACAATGGCCAGTCATCAGAACAGTGGACCTCACAGTAGAGGCATCAGGCCCAATAGAAAGTTAATTGGGGTTAAACAGTTTAAAGGTTGCCGTATGTCTTGTTTTTTGTGTTTTCAAATATACCTTCTAGCAGCCCTTTTAGCCTGATGCTGCTGTGTTTTAGGTTGTTTCTAAAGCTACAACAAACTTGATTTCAGTGAGGCTGTAAAACTGGTATGTTGACATTTTATGTGACTTTGTCTACTCATTACACAAAAATGTAAAATATAACAAACAAAGATTCCTTTGTGTCTGTTACCTGTTACCACTATAGCTTGCTAATACCCACCCTTGTTATTAAAATTTAGCTTTTTGTTCATTTTGGTCTCTCTACGATTATTAGATCATTTGTTGCTCTCGTATGTATACTAATAGCAAAATTAATAGTAAATTTGTGAAAATTCTAAGGAAACTACCATATTTGTTAGCCTCAACTTAAACCCAGATGTATTCATACATGTATTACAGATTTCCATCGGTTCATCAACTGGGTCAGTTTTCTAACTGTTATTCATTTCTAATTTGGGAAATGATTGTTTAAAATATTGTTCACAATGTTTTTTCTACCTCTTGATTTGCACTGTGAGCTGATTTAAAAGCATGTCAATTGTTTTGCAAAATTATTTTTAAAGATAGGTTCAATATAATGCTTTTTTTAAGCTTTCCGAAGTTAATTATGGGCATATATATATTTTTGACACTATGGAGATTCTTTATAAATTATCAACTTTCCATTTTTGGGTGCCACCCATTATATAGCATCGCCCCACAGCTGCTGCAGCATGATAGAATGCCACTTCTGGCGCTTAGGCTCCTCTGTTTAAGCAGAACAAACTATGATAAATCTTGGAGAAGAAAAACAAATTTTCTTTAGCTTAAACATTGATTTAAAAAAAAAAGCACAGTTGCTGCCACTAGGAACATTACAGTGTGTTCAGAATTGTTAGGCAAGTTGTATGTTAGAGGGTTGTTTTATCATTGAACGACAAGTATTTTTTCTGTCAACCCAAAAGACTCATAAATATCAAAGTTTAATATTTTTGTAAGTTGGAGTGGGTTTTTCTTAGACTTGGCTACCTTAGTAGGAGATGTGTTTGTTCAGGTAACTATTACTGTGCAGAATTATTCGCCAATTTAATAAAAACTAAGTATATACTCATCGCACTTGTTTATTTTCACCAGGTAAACCAACATAACACAAAATTTCAAAATACAAATTTCTGATATTCAAAAACAAATCAGTGACTAATATAGCAACCTGGCAGTAGGTCTGGGAGTCGAGCTCCACTTCATCCTCAACCCGAAATTGTCCCACAGTACCCCACCTCCACCTTGCTGGCCTCTGAGTCAGAGTTGAGCTCTCTGCCCTTTACTGATCCAGCCTGAGGTCCATCCCTCTGGCCCATCAAGAGTTACTCTCATTTCATCAGTCCATAGAAAAATCAGTCATAAGATATTTCTTGGCCCAGTTTTGACCTTTTATTCTATATTTCTTGTTCAAAGATGGTCATTGTTCAGCCCTCCTTACCTCGGCCATGTTCCTGAGTATTGCACATCTTGTGCTTTTTGATCCTATAGTAACGTTGCAGCTCTGAAATACGGCAAAACTGGTGGCAAATTGCATCTTGGCAGCTTCACACTGGATTTTCTTCAATTCATGGGTAGTTATTTTGACTGCTGCATCCCTCTGTAAGACATCTCACAATTTTTGAGTTTTCAACAGTGCGTCGAATCTCTCCTCTGACCCATTTTGCCAAAGGAAAGGAAGTTGCCTAATATTTAAGCACATCGTATATAGGGTATTGATGTCATTAGACCACACTCATTCTCATTACAGAGATGCACATCACCTGATTTACTTAATCGGTAGTTGGCTCTCAAGCCTATACAGCTTAGAGTAGGATAACAGAATGATGTGATCAAGGTACTAATTTGCCTAATAATTCTGTACACACTGTAGGTTCCAAGACTTCATCATTCATCAACTTTGAGCAGAAATGATCGCTCATAAACTTTGTTCCTCAAACAAACATATAGTACATTAAACTATGATCTTGCTTAACTGTACTGGTTATGGTTTTTGACCATTATGTTTTTACCTTTTGTTATTTATGTATGTATAGGGCATTAATTTTATTTAATCATATAAGTTTAGCTTATGTGATTAAAGAGTTTAAGTGAAGTGTTACTATCCTAGAGTTGTTGTACTGAAATTTTCTTCACTTTAGGTTCTTTTATTTATTTCGATATTTTGGTAATGAATTCTTGGATTTTGAATAGATGTTATGAATTTATTCTTTATGAGTGCAAAGTTCGTTTTTTTTAGGAATACCAGAACTCAAATTACTCTGTGATGTGTTGTCCTGACACCACAGTCATTTGGGGAAGGGGATGTTCATGGAACAGTATTTGAAGCCTGAATATTATTGAGCTTAAAATTTAAAAAACACATAAATTCAATAGAAGCACTTTAACAATATAATGAAAACTTAAGATTCAAACCATAAGCTTGAAGACATAAAAAAAGATCAACAAAAATCTTGTTTTTTGGTTTTTTTAAGGCAGGGGTTTTAATATTCTAATGAAAAATCACTTTGTTCCTTTTTTGATTTTTTACTTCTCCTTTGAGAAGACATTGTATAAACTTCTGCATTATCACCATCGAGGAGGTTGGTTTGAGCTTAAACATCTTATTGTTTGAGCTCAAACGAGAATACTCATGTCTTACTTTAATAGAAATTACTCTGTAACAATCCTTCTGTGAATTCCTGGATCACTGCCAGACACACCAGTCACTCAGAACTTCTCAGCGAGCGATTCACAGGACACTGAACATGGCTTCCCAGGGGTTAATGACAGCCGTGACACTAAGGTGGGCTACTTTGTTTACATTGGAACCTTGACCTGCGTGGAGCGCAATGAGTTATATCCACTTTGTTTACTGCCATTGGCAGTCAGAAAGGAATAAAAAAGGACTAATGTTGCTGCAGCACAGACATTTGCAATGCTAATGTTTGTTACCAAGTTGCAGCACACATTCTCCAGCCAGCCCACATTGGAGCAGATGATGGGCCAACATAAGTCCACATCTGATCAAGTAAATAACTGCTTGGTAAGGAGGGTTGCAACATGGTTTGTTTGTCTTAGTAACTGCCTTAAGGAGGAAAAGTAGCCTCAGTGGCATATTTGTTTTAAATGTACTAAATGTTGCATGTTGAACAGCAAATGTTAAGTTCTGAAAGGCAATGCTTTATGCACAGCTCTACTGTCATTGTTCTTTTGCCAGTTTTAGAAATGGAACTTTAACATCTGATTATCAATCAATCAATCAATCACTTTATTTTGGTAAATTGTCCACATTAAACACAAGAAACAACAGTTTCTTTCAGAGTTTGTGGCAACTCTAAAAGACAGTATTGCATGCCTTGTTGCTGTATAGCTTTTACCATGTTCAATGGAAAAAATGTCTGAATGTGCGTGTTCTGGTTACACTGTTTAAGAAGCAGTCTTTCAAAGAAGTTGCCTAAAATATTGGGTTTCTAAAGAGGCTAAATGATTTTAGATTTCAACCAATTTGATTGCTCAATAACCTAAATTAGGGATTAAAAGAATAAGGAAATGTCATATTTTTATGTTTGTGCAATTATTCAATAAATCAGGGAAATTGATGTGAAGATTTACTATAAATCAAAAAAAAATTTCAATAAAAAAGTTATTTTGTGGATATACTGATTTTAACTCCATTTAATTAATGAAATAACCTGTAATTAACTCACTATATAAGCATCAATTACAATACATCCACAAAGAAAAAAATTGAAAAACTCTTTAAAAATTACAAACACTTGTAGGAGATATGAGGGAAACAAAAGTGTTTTACATAGAATAAGTATGCAATGTTAGATTTAGTGTGTACATAGTTTGGAACTAGTTCATCAACTGTGATGTTTGCGTACCGTTGGGGTTGTGCCCTGGGAGCAGTAGTAATGTGCTTTTATTGAACTGCAGGAATCGTGACAGCCGCAGGCCTTTGGATCTTTTGATGTGTCAGTTAGATCCTAGAGATGTGATGACAGAAGCTGTTCAGAGGTGGGGGGAGGGGGGCAGGGTGCAATTTGATTTAATGGCAAGAAACTGTTTTTAGGACTCATGAAATGCAGTAAATTTTGTGTATTCGAACATGTAAATAACTGCATTTTGACATTTTCTTATTCGGTTGCAGACACTGATCGTCAGCTGTCTGTAATACGACTTTCTCATATCGATCATTCATTGGCTTCCTATTTGTTTCCTTGAAAGCCCTTCCTCTGACATAGTACTTAATTTTTTAACCACCCCCCCCCCCCCTCCCAAAAAAAAGTCCATCCTATATTGTTCTATCCCCTCTTCCTATTATTCTTTATAAATATGATAATAAAAGTTATTTCCTTCCTTTGTTGTTAATAAAAAACACTTTGGTACTTTGAACCATAAACGTTTTATTAAAGTCAGTTATGAACTAAGCACTGTACTGCTGCAGCTTGCTTGGTCCTGCTTTTACAAGCACATGATAGGTCAAAGATGTCAGCGCAATCACTATGGTTAAGGGTAAAGTGTGTTTTCTCTCAGATAAGAGCGTTGGATCAGTTTTTGCTGACACTGCCTTTCTAACAGTGCAGTCAAACTTGTCAAAGATTTATTTGTTTAAATGTCTGTTGTTTGCTTCTTCTTGCATATAAAGTGTGCAACATAAATATGATCCTAATTAGAAAAAAAAACTAAAAGATCACAAGTTCATTAAATTTCCTGCAGATCCTCTGCCTTGCTAAATTCCTTTGTCCTCATGCTGTTGATGAATTACCTTTTTGGACGAGTTCAGGTAAATGGACCAGCTATGAGTCATTTGAACTTTGAATATTGTGGCAGCACTAAATAACCTTTTTGTGTCTCTACAGCATGTTGATGAGCTTTTAATAGCTTCAGTTCCTGTTCCCATTAAGGATTTGCAAAAAAAAAAACATACGTATACCTGCTGCACTGAGCATGCAGATAGTGGGTTAGGTCAATTTAAAGGTTAAAATACAAGCAACGCTGGAATAATTTTCTGGTAAATTTTGTTCAGCTGACCTAGGTTAACCATTTTAAGTATGCTTTTCTGATCCAACTGCACTTGATCTAAAGAGGTATTACAGAGTTTTTCTAATGACACTGCCACCTATGGCCAAAACACCTAACTGCATCAGTCTTCTGCTCATCCTCGTGGCTCATGCTCTTACTTAACAAGTTTTGTTTGTTTGTTTATTACTTTTTTCACCCTATGTGGAATCGCCACTTGTGTCTGAGTTGAGCTTGATGCCAGGCGCCTCTGAGTATCCACAAAATCCATATTGAATCCAACACTCTAGGTTTGCTAGGTTACACCCATCAAAAGAGGCGTTCAGTAAGTTTACAGAGTGTTCTAATAATACTGCCACCTGTGGCCAAAACATGGAACTGCAGCACTTTTCTACACATCATGCTCATCTGCTCATCCAATGATGTACAAGTTGTAAAGGGTCAAATAAAAAGGCTATTTTAAAGATATTTTTCAGTAAATAATTATACATTGTCTTTTAAAAAGATGATTGTCTCCCTGAGAAAAAAATTGGTCTGAATGAGCTTGCATGGTTAGCACTGTTGCCTTGCAGCAGGAAGATGCTGGATTTAATCCACAGTTGGCATCTTTTTGTGTAGATTGTACAGAACGTCCTGTTGCATCTCTTTTTCAAACTGTTCCGATGTGTTGTTTTCTGTTTTTCTACAGTCTAAAACATTCATATAAGGTTGAAAATATTCTAAATTTTCTTTCGATATATAATTGTCTGCTAATTTTTATCAGCTTGCCTTGCTTCTACTAGTTTTGAGCATGAATGCATGGGTATCAAGATTTATTTATTTTTTTTTTTTTTTGCAGATTTTTTATAAAGATTGAGCCAAAACACTCAGTGCAACAACAATTTGAGATTGTCGGTTAAAAACTCTATTTTGTGTTTGCCCAGTTTATCTATGCCTTCAATTTCAATTACCTTGATTGTTCCTCATCATCCTACCATTTTTTTTATTTACTTCACATGAACTGCTTTGCTTAAAGGTTGCTACAGATAATGAACTCTTGGACTCAAGCATTGTGTTGCACACAAAGATCCTTTCTGTCTTCAGTTTATCTGGATTTTTTTCTAATTACCCTGAGAGCTAACTGGACCTTGGCATTTTCCGCACACAGCACCTGAAGTTTAGCAGCTCGCCAGCGCTGGAGTATGACAGGAGTGTTACTGCTTCGCTGCAACACGTTAACACTTTCAGCATGTTGAGCAATGGCACTGTGACCAGTAATAATGTAAGTTTCAACACTGTCACTTGCCCAAGCTCTTTGTTAAGGCATCGTCTTCTACCTTCAGTATTCATGGGTGGATATTAAAGTGCTGATACAACCTCTGGATGTGAAAGAAAAAGGGAATCTTTTAAAGGATGAAACTCACACATCTAAATCCCCTTTTCTTTGAACAGCAGGAAGTTCTGACTTTGTGAAAAGACAAATTACACAAAATTGTTGCAATTAGTGGCTTCTGTCATATTAAATTGGAGACAAAATAACATTGCTTTTATGCATGTCTTGCAATGATTCTGCTGGTTGTTGTTTTTTTAAGGAAATTTATGTTTCATTTTTTTTCCCGTCTTTTTTGTTTACAAAGTCAATGATTAAATTCATTCAGTATTTCATTTATTTGTGTTTTGCAGGTTTAAATGTCTAACAGAAGCTTTTACAGAACAGATTGTTTCTTTCTCTTTTTTTCCAATAAGGACTTTATTTAAGAGTGTTTGTACCTTGTGTCAGCACATGTTCTGAATAAGATGGGAAGCAGAAGACATAGGAGGATGTCCTGTAATAAACTTGGATTTTAAGGAAAATGTATTCAGATGCACTGATTAGGAAGTTGTACATCAGCCTGCTCAGACAGTTTTTAAAATACTTCAAAGAGGTTTATATACTCGGGGAGTTTTAATATGAGACTATTTTTTTTATCACAACGTGTATCACAAGATTAGCCTCTTTTTCATAAAATATATGTAACCCATTTAGCTTAAAATAGATGTTAAATGTAATAACTTATAGGCAATCTCGAAATACTGAATAGTACTGTAAGTCATACATCCAAATTTGCTGTCAGGTTGACAGATATAGTGGTTTGCAGAGTGGTGATTTTATATACTTGTCTGTATGCTACATAATTTGGCTGCATAGTAGAAAATGAATGTAATGCCACAGGTACTGCATTAGAACATTAAGTGTATGTTCATCACTGAAAATAAGTAAAAAAACAACCTTTTTAATCCTGCATCCTTCGAGGCAAATAAGAAAATTTGTAATGAAATCAACTGATTCAAAGTATATCTGCTTATCTGTGTTATGATTTTTAGTTCTCAGAATCCTTTATTAAATTCATCCTGATCAGTTTATGAGAATTTTAGAAATACTGCCCTTAATTTAATTTCCTCCAATCAGACTGGAGGTTTATTCCTCCGCAAGACAGATCATATTAATGTAAATCAGTTGTGGTGATTACCTCCTGAAAGTACGGGGGAGCAGAGCTAAGTAACCCTTTCTACCTGCTCTTGCTTTAAAACTACATTTCCTTTTCCTAAAGCTGTCTATTTTTTAACAAAAAAGTCCATGCCTTGTAGTTTGTCTATTGCATTTGTAGCTTAGTCAAGCACAGTGTGCTACCTATGATTGTGAATTACGATGTTTGTCTTTATTAGAAAAGCTACCTAACTAAACGACAGGTGCATTATATATATGGAATGCAAATTTGTATGAAACACAAAAATAATAACCCTTGATAAGGTTATCTATAATCTTCAGAGTAATTCTAGCCTCAGTTTTTTTTTCCACTGTCCTATTTTATTATTCAGATTAGAAATATAAAAGAATAGAAATAAGAAGAAGTACCAGGAAGGGAAGTAGTTTATCTACATTTATCATGAACTTTTGTGCTTGTTCTAACCAGTAGGATTGTTGATTTTATTCAAATTTTTCCATTTGATACCAGTTTTAAATGGTCCATATTTTTTTCTTAGTTTTAATTGTTTCTGTTAAATTTGTAGTGAACTACCATATTTACACAATGAAAATCTCCATAACACAATAATGGGCTTTAATTTGACCAGTGAAACTACAGATATGCTTTTACAGGATAAATACTGCAGTGATTCAACAATCTTGTAATGTTCCATAGTGGAGATGCTTATAAAATACAAACTGCTTTGGTGCAGAAAACTTCCAGAGAAATATTTTTAGCGAAAAATAAGTCGAGATGCATTTATAAAAATGTACAGTAAGCAGTAAGCCAATCATGTGTTAGTTTGAGACACTAGTCAATCATCCTCTGCTATAACAGACACTCTGTGGTTCTACATTTACTGTAATAGTTCAGTTTTGAAGAGTTTTTTCTACAGGTTCTTTAGTGTCAGAAAATATACTTCAAATATGCACTTTTTTTTAGATAAAAGAAAAGCAATTTACTATTACTTCTCTGACCCTTTATTGACTTTGAAGGTTTCTGGCTCCTATTTATGATAATATCTGGTCGAAAAGATTTGTTTAGTAATGGTTCTTTTACTCTGGAAGGCAGATCCTAATTTCTTGCTCTAAGAACATTTTTTTGTACTCAGAATTTTGTTGCGGGAAAAGCTTGAGGTCATCAAGAAAAGCTGAGTTCATTATCTATAATCACTGCAGATCATAGAAAACATAATGGAAGTTATTGAAACTATAAGCGATTATGAACATCTGAAGCTCATTAAAAGCCAAAGACAGTACTTTACAGCAGCTATTTGTGAACATGTTTCCTTAATGTTTTAAAACATTAAAAGGGGAGAAATATTCTAATGACCCGTACTGCTACTAGCAGCTAGTGCAACAACAAATGGCAATATACTGACAAATCAATATAAACATTAAGGCATCTGTTTTCTTTGTTAGTTTTTTACGGGTTTTTTTTTTGTTTTTTTTTATGCAACTGTAGTATTGTAACCTTATGAGGAATGATTCGGATTAGACAAAAACCAATACATGATGAGATATTCTCTCTTCAGTGGGTTGGCTTTGGAAGAGATAAATCTGTACTGTAAGATCCTTGCTTTGGTTCATAGTGAATATTTTGCAAGGTATTGTATGTAGGTATTTAGAAGAAGGATCTTGGAAATCTTTCCATCGGCAGCAGTTTTGTGTCATTCAGGTTTTTATTTTGCCCAATAGTCCAAAAAAAAAAAAAAAAAAGACACCATGGCTGGATCCTTATGTAGAGCCTTACAAACCGTGCTCTGCTGTGGCTGAACTATAATCTGTGCTTGGTCTGTGTGCATCTGCAAAAGAGGGAGAGTAATCCTGGCGCGTCTGATGCTGTAGGATTTATTTGTATGCGAATGTGTGAGCATTTGTCACCATCCATGTACTGTTACTCTTAAATGTCTGAATACAGTGATCCGAACAGTATCCTCTATTTCTGTTTAATGCTACAACAAACACACAAAGAGCGAGATTTAACCTAATAAAACCTGTAAGTCCACCCTCAACCCCTGCTTTTTGTGTTTGACAGGTTTTGATCCTACTCTTTTCTCACCTCTTCTAAGATGTTCTTTCTTCCCCCCTTCTCTTGGCTGTGTGTGCCCTTTAACAGAAGGTCATATGGAGTAGAGGGCTACGATGCCAACAATCTGACACACTGTCAAGCAAAGAGCCAGAAAGACTGCGTGATCGCTTGGTTAGATTAATCCACTTCAACATATTTAGGAAATGAAGCCTTATCTTGTTGTAAATTCACTTCGCCTGAGGAGAGTTTTGTGTTGAGATTAGCAGCAAAAACTGAGAAGAAACTGTACAGAAATGTGTCCAACTTTTGCATAACAGTAGATGACACAATAGACACCAATAAAAGTAGTAGTAGTGGCAAAGCCTCCTTCCCCCAATGTGGAATTTCATAAAACTAAAGCAAATTATACAGTATCTTTCTCACTGAGATGATTTCATACTGCAGCGTCAATATTATCGAAAACATAAGACGTTTAGAAATAAGAAAACAAACCACATGCATCTGGTTAAAAGATTTTTGCTTTGGAAGTATTTTACAGATCTTTGCATTTCAACTTCTGTTTGTCCAATTAAGCAGCTTTTAACATCCTCTTATATCTAAATCCACACCTTTTCAACAAAATGTTTTGTTTAAAAGGGAGTCATAATTACAGCATTGAAAGCAACACCTTAAGGGAACTTTCAATATCTTAAGTAGAAATTTGTCTTGTTTATCAGAAGCTTAAAATTATCACAATACATTTCTTTTTGTTGATTTTATTTAACTCTAACACCATAACTGCTGTTGCCCTGAACATTTATGCACAACTGAAGCATCAACATACAATAGTGTTCAAAATGAAAGAAATTAAGAAACATGACCCTAAACAAAAAGGTCAGATATTTCACACAAAACGTTCTGAAAATGTACTTCATTTTAAATCAAATTTGAAACATTATCAAACAAACATATCACAGTTTTGGCTCTAAAGTCTTCTATGATTTCTTTTTCCAAAGCATCTGTACAATAATGTCTGCACAAACTTTGTTGATGGAAAAAAAGGAAGTTTATCCAAGATTTATTTTGGAAAATTCCAAAAAGCTAATTTGTTGTGTATAGGCCAGCTAAATTGAGAAAAGCTTTTTGTTGTCTACTTCCTAAAATAAATTTTATGGTTGGATTCTAAGTAGTTTTCCTTTTCAGTATGTGTTTAATAAGTCCCATCTGGCCAGCGGATTTCTTGATACGGACAAACATGGATGGAGAAAGAAAAAAAAAAAGGGATGCAAGCTGCGAGATGAAATAGGAGAGAGAACAAATATGCAGAGTCTAAACTGGCAAGACAGAGAATATACAAATTTGTATGCGTGATAGTGAGGCAGAGATGAAGAGGCAGATGGAACTGGGAGGGGAGCAAATTCAGTGACATCACTGGAGTTGGTTTGTGTCTGCATGCATGTGTTGAGAGTAGATGTGAGTGTATTGGAGCGTGTGCTGAGAATGAGGGAGGGCTGAGAGCAAAAGCAGTGACGTATTGTAATCTGCAATACTGAGAAGCCCAGCTGTGCTGAATCTGGGTTTATGTTACGTCATGCCAACTTACATATGCACAGAATATCATGAGCCCTGCAGGAAAAGGTTACTGAAAGGAGATGTCAGGAGCACTGTTGCATATCTGCTTCTTATATGAGGGAATCATGCAGCCTTTTGCATGTATCACCTGAATTGCCAGATATCTGTAGATAATGAGGCCTGCCTCTTCCCACAATTTACTACCTACTCTGAGCTGCTCTCATATGTGCAGACCTGCACTCTGGAATGGGCACAGTAGTGCCAGATGGAGTTGTGGTCAGCCTCATATCGAGAGCCATAATTTGGACCCCACTCTCTCTGGCAGCAATTTACCAAGGACTAAAATAACACACCCTTGGACTGGAAATATGCACCTCTACCCAAACTCCTGATGGCACAACCTCTATAGAGAGCTGGAAAATACCTATTTACAGCTCCATGACCATATTTGGTGGTAACCTTTGGAAAGGGAAACCATTTCACCCCCCACCCCCTCTTTTTTGCTGTTTACTTTAGATTCTTTAACCTCGAGCTCTTTTCTACTTTTGATAAACATCAAACAGCTTTGATGTTTATCAAAAAAAAGAAAAACAAGAAAACGTCAACAAAATGGCTTTACGGTCTAAGAGGTCTAAGGCATTCCAGCTGAGAAGATGAGTGTTCAGATACATGTTAGGCCATTCAGAAGGTTTATTCACAGCTGCCGTCAATGCATGGTTTGCCTTGAAGCTGTTATTTAATAACATCATTAAGCATGATTGCATAATTATTTAAACTCTACAAATTACAGGTTAAATAGAACAGTGTATAGATACTAATGCTTTTTTGTCTATATTTCTTCTTTAAAGATTAAATATTCAGTCACTTTATACCTCATAGAAATGAATGCTCTTTTTTGGCAGGGCTTAAGATAAAAGTGCCCTCTCTTTTTCTTTATGGAATGAACAGATGATGTATCTAAAATGAGAATGGAGAAATGGATGCTCAAGTTTAAACCTGTTTGGGATTTTCTCTGATCCAAAGCCACTAATGCACAGGCCTACATATATCAACATTATAGGGAAACAGAATAAGAGAATGAATAAAAAGAAGTTACAAACAAAAATACAAATACTGTGTATTAACAGGAAAAAATACATTTTCAATATAAATACTGTGCAGTCACTGAAAAAGGAATAAATAACCTAAAAATACACCTGTGGACATTTAACAGTAAGTTGTTATAAGAAATAGCAGCAACAGATGAGATTTGCAAAGTGACAGCTGCATGTTATTAAAAGAGAAAAAAAAAAGGAACTGTGTAAAAATCTGCGTTTATTGAGCTTGTTGGGAGCAGTGATAGTTATAAAGACTTATATCTGCTGGGAGGAAGGATCTGTAATAACGCTCCCTTGTGCATTTAGGGTGCAGCAGTCGGCCAAATAATCCTGTTGAGGTTGCCTACAACAAGCATTTGCACTTTGCCCTTTTCATTGTTATTTCCACAGGGTTCTTTAGCAGAAGAACTATAAAGATACAAGTTCTGAGTCAAGAGAACATTACCCTAAGATTATTTTTATGAACTTAACCGTCTGTGATAAGCAATGCCTCTATTTTTTTCAACTGTATTGGTGCAAAAGCTACTTCTCTAAACACTTAGTAACACGCCAGTAAAGCAGAACATGAAAATGGCTTATTTAACATTTGTGGTAAAGTGAAAGGGTACCTAAAAGTCATGTAGTATTTGGTAATATTCTTCTCAGAGTACTTTCAAAGAAAATGTTACTGCCTTATTTCACAAATTTGAGAGCAGAAATTTCCTGCTCCAAAACAAAGATTGAATTTTCTACAACTATGAATAAATGTTTGGTTTCACAATCATTTGGACGGTTTAATTTTTATGCAATATGCATAGTGAACCTCACAAACAAGGTGTGTTTTTTTTGTTTTGTTTTTTTTTGCCCTCTACTGTTGAGGCATCTGTTTAATGCGAAAAGAGATTCCCCTATAATCCATGGTTTCACCTACATGTGGTTTTAGCGGCCAATGTATAGCGTGCATTGATTGTTTTCACTGAGAAGGAACTTGCAACGACATGTACAGTGGTTTATGTGGGGATGTTTCTGTCAGCAGTTCTTTTGAAGCCAGCCATAAAACCCTGATCTTAATCCCATGCTTTTGTGGTTTGTCAAAATCTCTCCTTAAACATCTGGATACGGTTATTGCAAAAGCATTACAAGCATGCACAATGAATTTAACATATTGAAAGTGATAAAATACACTTATTTCTAACAACTTAGCTACTGGTTGAATTTTAGATCTAAATGCATCTATTAAACTTATTTATTTAGTGTGCTGCAAAAATTGGGCAATCATTTGCAAACTCCGTTTTTTACTATTTGAATTTACATTCTTGAGGAATTATTATAACAGGAGGAAATACAATTTGTCTTGTTTTTCTACATCTTGTATGCAAACATGATGTAGAAAAAAACATAACTTACTGCAATCAAAGACTTTAGTTTTTAACGTTTTACTTTTAGAAATCACATTGATATCCAATGATAATCTTTAACACAAATACATGTCATTTCCTTTGTAGTTAGTCATATTTTATATAACTCTGACATTTAATTTCTCTTTGGGATTAATAAAGTACTTTTGAATTGAATTGAATATTTTATGATAAAATTATGAGAAGCTTAGAAACAGAAAATCCACTTTAAATTCAGTTTCTCATTTTAGTTTATTTTTACTCGATTTCACATCATCTTTAGTTTGCAGTTTTCTTTAGGTGTTGCTTATTTTATGCCGTTACCACTCACTGGTTTTATTATATTCTTTTCCTTGTGTTGTGGATTTTTTACTCCCACCTACAGAAAGTGGGGTTATCATCTGTGATGTTTTCTGAAAATCATCTATCATTAAATCTCTAAATGGGAATGTACCATGAAATAACTAAATTTACTGTGAGAGAAACTAAATATGATTAAATTTCCCATGGTGTAATTACATGTACCAAAACTGTATCTAATACATCACTAGATAAATCTGAATGTACCATGAAATTACAAAATTCACAAATCATTAAATGTTCCATTAAATTATTACATATACATACGAAGGGATAACATTATATAGGTAGATGTGATTTGTGTTTAAATAAGTTGAATATACATATCATTCATTTTTTTCTGTGCAGCTATGTGATCATAATCTTATATCAACTCAAACTTACCTATTAAATGGAGTGACTGGAATTAAGGCAGCTGTATAACAGACTCAAATAACTGATTAGCTGACCCACCATGTTTTCCTGTCCTGTCCAGAGATGCAGTGCTAAGAATTGTTGACTGAATGCAAATGAGATGGTCAACAGATTGGCTTTTAAGACCCAGTTCATTGACCCAAAGGCAAAACTCTATGGAGTTAAATTGGTGCCATACAGTTTTAAAAAAAAGTTTTTTGTTTGCTTAAAAAAAAGGAAAAAATCAAACCTGGAAAATATTTAACCTCTAAATAAAAATGTGTTCAAAAGAAAAAAAAATACTTTTTCTGGTTTCATTTATTTATTTTAGCCTTTTTAAACCAAACTCGTCTTCTTTTTCAAGTTTAAATGTTTTTCTTTTGAACACACTTTTTTAAGTTGTCATTTTTTTTCTTCCTTTTTTTTGTTTTCCTACTTTATGGCCCCGATTTAGCGCCATACTTCATCACCAGAAGAGACCTTATAGAGCCTCTGGGAACAGGCACAGCCTAGCAGACAAATATTTATAAAAACAAAACAAAACAAAAAAAAAACTAGGTCAGGAAGTAAAGAACTTCATTTCCTAAACCATCATCGCCATCCATGTTTTATTTTCGGTGCTTTTACCATGACTCATAACTACTGATTTAAACAGTTTCACTTTAAAGCCTCTAAGTAGGCACTCTGTGTTTGGTTACATGCCAGTTTTGTGTCAGCAGCTTCCCATCGTGCCTGTTTCAATTCTGCTGCCTCTTGCTGAAGTCTTTGAACGCTCCCAAGAGTCCAGCTGTGTACTGAAGAGTCTCTTCTTCACTTCTCAGAGGACTGACTCTACAGTACCTTCAAACTGTAGATACCTGCTCATTAAACTATGAATGAATACAGAGAAATCAATGTTTAAATACGATGCATTTACATAGCCTGAGGATATTGCCTGTAGTCATCTGAAAGCATATTGTTAAACAAGTCATAGGAGCATAACCAACAATTATACCACTATACTAAAAAGAGAGAAATCCTCTTTCATATTTTATGTTTCACAGGATTTTTCAGAATTTATACTTTGGTCTTTTTCAATGGAGCATCTACGTGTTTGTCTGCAGATATTCTAAAATCAGTAAACATGGTGTTTTAAAAAAAAACACTTAAATATATATCAATTAGATGAGTATTTGAAGCAGGGTTTTGAATTCTTGGAGGCTGAGAATCACAAAAGTTAACCTTTTTAAAAGCCTTTACTTATACAACACAAGGTATTTTATTGTCAAAATCATAAAATTGAAACTTAGTTTTCTTATACACTGAATGTTTCATAACCTGTTTTATCCATTTATTTTAACCTAGCAAAGCTCTTTAATTGACTTGAATTATCTGAATATTTACAGAGGTAATAACTATGGAATTGAAGTGAGTGCATTAAAGATGAGATTGGGCAAAAATAAATAAGTAAGTAGTTAAGTATTAATAAACTAGGGTAGCTGTCTTATCAACTTTAAACACTGGTTTTAACAGTGTTACTTAATAAACTTGGGTAATGGTGCCCTTATTTTATTTTTACACTGTCCATGTTTTTTGCAAGGCAATATTGGGGTTTTTTCAGACAGCTTTGACAAAGAAAATCCTATTAGCACCTATCAGCCAGGATAGGTGACACTATTAGAAAACAATTAAGGAAAAAAACCTTTTGCATCTCTCCATAATATTTAAGAGCTGTATAATAGAAAATCCTAAAATGCAGTTTGCCTTAAAGACACTGAAAAAAAAAACACATAAACAGCCAAACAATGTGAAGTATAACTACCTACTGTATATTAAGTTTTACCTAATTTGGATACTCAGAAAACCTGTTGGTTTGTTGTAGCTGAATACAAGCCGGTAACATCTCCAATGAGACTCACACAGCACACAGTGTTCCTGCCTTGTTTTCGGGAGTCATGAGTTATTGCCTCAAGAACCAGAAATTTTACCAGTTTTGGTGCTCTAAGTGGACAGAAAGGAAAGGATGAATGGCAGAGAGGAGGCTTATTCATTATCCAGTGAAAGAACACTGCATTACTGGCAGCAGATTATAATAGACACACAATCTCATCCAAAGAAGGACAAATTCCCCCTCAGGAACCAAATGTACTAAAAGGTTGCCTGTTTATTTGATTGCTTTCTGACCTCAACCATCTATCCAACATGGCTGGTTTGGATGTTATGGCTGACATGTTTCTATTAGTTTTCAATCAAAGCAGAAACATCTTGGTAAATTAGAACTTAATTGAAAATTTTATCCAGTTTACAAAAACTAAATTAACTTTCTCATTTAAAACTGTTATGATATGGCTGTCACTGACACCTTTCACAAGAGGGGATCAGCCTCAAAAAAACATTGCTTAGGAGCAGAGTCATCCATTAGCTGTACTGGGTCCTGGCAATGAAAAGCTGAGTAGCAGGAAAATATTTATAACGGATATGTCAGCAGAAAAAATTATTTTGATGTGCTTTACAGAATATGCTTTCTGTACTTGAGGATTTTATTTTGTTTTTTGCATCAGTTACTGCATTGCTGTGACGTGGCATGAAGGTGATTAGCCTGTGGCACTGATAAGATGTTAAGGAAGCTGAGGTTTGTTTAGGAGTCGTCTTCACCTAATCTGAGTTGTTATGTCTGATGTCTTATCTTTCTCCTAAAAATGATAAATAGACCCTAAGTTTTGCCATGCAGGTTTACTGGCCAATCAAGCAGAAAGTTATAAGAGTCATAAGTCATAGTGTTGTTCTTTTAAGGTAACATCATATAATTACCTCCTAAAGCTCCAATAAATTCGATTAAGGTTCCAGGTGGATGACTCTGCTGACAGGCAGGCCTCACTGATCGCGAACACTTTTAGACGAGACCTAAAACAACTTTGATTCTGTTCACATCTACTTTTCTTTCAGACTTTAGGACTTTGAATCCTAAATAAAATAAAATGTTACTTTTCATCGGAAATGTATGTTGCTTATGATTTGTTTGAGATCAGTTTTTGCTTCCACTAAACTTCCCATCTTAGCCTAGTTTTTGTTTTTCAGCTTTGTCAAAACTCATGTAATGTGTCAGCAGTAGATCCTTTTCTATAAACATCATATGTGTGTTTTCCCTTGAAGCAACCGTTCCAGTCACAGCCCACGACTTGTGAATCTGTCCAAATTCTTAATTTAAAGTCCTTGCTGTTGCTTGTTTTCTACCATGTATTTTCCCTTCCACATAATCTGCTTTTTGACAGCCTGCAGAAGAGTTAGCATTTTGAGGAATCACATTTTATAGCTTTCCTTTTTTTGTCACAAGTCTCTGTAAAACCTAGTGTCAGTAACCCATCAGCCTTAATCATGTTTTATTTATAAGTAAAGTAACTTTCTAAATTCTCATGAAACTGTATTAGTTTTGTTTTTTTTTAGACCTTGGATAAATCATACACAACCTGTACATTTATCGGCGATAATCTCAGTTTTACTTTCCAAAGATAAATTATTGAAGTGTTCCTTAAAATAATGCAGTTTTATTATAATGACTTCCTTTTATTAGATGGATGTCTTGAGGTGATTGAAACCCATGGATCGCTGCTTTTACATGGTCAGAGACAGTAGGATCATTACCGCTTTTCCAAGAGGGTCTCTTAAGTGCTTTCATTCTCCTTCACCATTATCAGAATCTTCTTGTCACTGCTGGCTGTGTAGAAGAAAGGCTCCATCACGTGAGAGACGTGTCAACCTCACAGCAGGAGATGCCTGTCATAGATGGGGATTTCTGATAGCCCCGTGTCACGGGGAATCACGTTGACTGTCCTTGACGAGCATAAATGGATCAGAACAGTTTATCTTTAGTGAACCAATCTGGCTTCGAAGACTGCTTCAACACTTCCAAGCAGAGTGGGTAGCATTTCTCCTTTTATGTTGGCAAGAGAAGCAGAAGCTACTAGTGGAGCTTTATTACTCGAATGCTGCCATACAGACTCCACGTTTCAGCCCACAGTAGTCACAGTTGACTGTGTTTGTGCTTGAAAGCTGTGTGCTCACATACCATAATTAGTGTAATGAGTTATTTATAGCCAGCTGTGGAATTAGCTGTGGAATTGCCAGCCGGCCTCGAGGCTGATTAAGCCACTTGCCAATCAATTATTTATGGCTTCCTGAAGACGAGTAGCTTGTCCTCTTTTGTATGCAGCGTCATGGCAACACAACAGGAAGCAGAAAGCCCGCGGAGAGGAAGCACACCCTGCGATGGAATCTGCTTGCACCCTCTTGCAGAGCTCTAATATAAACCATACTTTTATTAGCAGCCCTCGATGAACTCCCTAGGCCCAATAAAAGGTGTTTATGTTCTGTGTTTGAGAGAAAATAAATTGGATGATTGAAAAAAGATTAATCCCAGTTGCTAAGATGGAGGAACAGACTGAACATAAAAAATTCTGCTTTTCATCTAATCACTAAACCCCTGTAGAGTTGATGTAAATGTAATCGTATTGGCAATAAATCACTTTCTTTTAACTTGGTTTTGTCCATCATACCACTTCTCAGTTCCTCCCTTTTTCTTGGCAGGGTTGAGCATCTTGGGATATATTTCACATGTTCTGTCAAGTCTTTAATATACTGTTTAAACTAAAAATAAAAAGTGTTTTTTTTTTTGCTTTTGACTCCATCAAAATCTGCCTATTTTTTCATTACATGTGATTTCGAGATCTATCAAATAAAATCTTTTATGTGTGTATTTGCTAAGCTTATAATTAGTTGTTATGTTGACAACTGCAGATAAAGTCATATTTGTAATGATACCTCTTTTTGCTGCCCTTTACTTTGCATCCAAGGGAAAAGATCCTAATGAATAAGACAGGAGCCGATAGAAAACTGGTTCAAACTCTTCACTCTTCTTGAGTTTATCTTCTCTTGTGAAAGCTAGCTTCTTCTCATTGCAAAAAGTATTTCTGGCCATATCGCAGTTGCCACAGGCTTCCTGTGAGTAATAGTGATTCACTACCCTGCCAATCAGGCCAAAAGATTTTTTTCACCTCTACGCAATAATATGTAAAAAAAAATATTCTTGATGTTTTGTTTCCTTTCTGTAACGAAAAAAAAGACATCTGCTATTAAATTAAAAGATATTGTATTGAAAATGTTTGACATTGTAGGTACAAACCTCCTGGTATCCTGCCAGCAATAAATAGACTCTCTACACTGAATAGATAAAGGCAGATGCAGCAGTCAGTCATGCAGATAACGATACACAGCAGCTCACTGAAAGCACAACAAGCCTGTTCTTTTTTTCACTATGATAAAGTAACCAGATGAAGTCGATCCTTTGCATGTCAGCAGGGCTGGAGTTATGCTTTGAGACGAATTTCAATCAGTCTGTCTCACTCCCACACAGCTAGTTGGCTTCTGGCTGTGTGGGAGGTCCACAGGACATTGCCACGGGCTGCATCTTCACAGATCCGCCACCCAAATCGAATCAAAAATTCTCTGCTGTCGCCTTTTTCCATCTTTATAAATGTTTTGGGTTTTTTTTTTTGTTTTGTTTTCTTTTTTTGGTAGGGTTGTTGTCATCTTGTTTTGTTGACAGACTTGGAAGCTTTAAGTTTCCCATAGTTTTCTGAACAGAATACAACAGTGAATCCTGAAAATTTCTCAGCTTTTTAGTGTCAGATAATTTAGTGTTTATTTAAAATGCTTAAGCGTGGGGAGAAAAAAAATGCAACAACATTACAAATCTGTAAGGGAGGAAATAGTTTTTCACGATGCTGAAACTCAGGAAAACATTTTGCTAATAGGAATAATGAAATAATTCCCTTTAACTAAAAGTGATAAACTAATTGAACCACTAGCCCACATATGGACTGTTCTTAAAAACACATTTTCTCAGAACACTTTTTTTTTTTTCATTATTTCTGGTAAAAATGATTAATGTTGTTTCTGTCACTGAAGGACATCTGTTTGCTGGAAGCTCATCAATCTCGGAATGCCTGTTTGCCAGCTAACCTTGGACATGTTTCTCTTTCCTACCTACTGTCTATGTGTTTGCAAACTGCTCATCACATTCTCATTTTCGTATCGTTTATAAAGGATGTATGCAGAAGCAGACCCTGTCGATGCACAAACCTTTATATCCAGGGTGACAAGACAGAAGCTCGATGAAATGCAGTATTGTTTGTTCCGATGGAGCGAACAAGGAAAAAAAGAACATATTTCGTACACCTATGTAAATAATTGAATTTAAGTGTAAACATTCAAGACAGTTTTTTGTAATTACTCTAAAAAACCTGTTGTTTGTGTTTGTACACAAGAGATAAGCTTTATTTACAAGGAGAAACAAATGTTTTCCATCATAGAAAGTGAAGGTTGAACACTACTCTCAGTAAGTACAAACAAATAACATCTTCTTATCTATGAATCTGTATGACACAGTTTCTATTCGCAGTTTGATTTGATAAACAAATATTAGAGAACAGGGGATATTTTTATTGCTGTTCTAACCTGTAGGTCCTGCAAAGCAAAAAATGCTGTACCTCTTTAAAAATTCCTTCCAACCACAACATTTAATACATTTTATTGAGGATTTGGGTGACCAGCTCAAAATGATGCTTATTGCAACTCTAAAGAAGCTACTCAGGAAGGAGAATATGTTTAAAGGACAGTTGTCATGAACTTTACAGATCTGAACCATATGAAAGAGCAAAGGAAATGCTAAAAGAAATCCATAGGTAGTCTTATTTAAAGTTTAACCAAATTGGAAAGCATTTAGAAAAAGATGTACAGTAGATGAAACCAAAACTTAACTTTTATGACTGCATGCAGAATTTATGATGAAGAACTACTGTAATGCTGCATAGCATCCTGAGAACAACATTCCCACTGTGACACGAGGGAAACGTCTCGTTGTGTTATGCTTTTCTTCAACAGGTACAGCAAATCTAGTGAGTTAAGTATGTTTAATTTAGACTTTCAGTTATAGTCATTACAGTAAAAAAGGTAAATACTTTATTTCTAATTTATTTTTTCAGCACTACCAAAAGCAATTACACGTATTTTAACAGAGAAAATGTCATCTAGTGAGAATAAAGAAAGTCAGATTTCTTCCCTACTTTGTGATACTTGGTTCCTGTTCAAATTTCCCTCTATGGCAATCTCACAAACATATCCCGTGACCAAACATAACGTGTTTTTATGAATTGAAATTGATAAATCCAATTAGCTGCTGGCTTTGTCATTAATACTTAAATAAATACGATCAGACTTCTCAGAATAAATCTCAGAATTAATAATCCAAATAGCTCATCAATAATTCGACTGTTCTTATCCATCTGCCCACAAGCTGAGGCAGCATGAAGCATATGGAGTTCGAAAACTCAATGTTTGAAATACCATTTCAAAATAAAGTTTTTTTTAATATGATCTCATAAAAATGGAAAGAGATACATTTTCTGCAGCTATGTTCTTCTGAGACTTTGTTGTTTTAAATGTAAAAGTATAGAAAATATGTTGTCAATGTTCACTACCTTAAACCCAAAGAATTTTTTACAGTGATAATTAAACAGCAGCTAATGCTATTATGTTCATGTTCCAGTTAGAGAACCCTCAATAAATTCACAAACTGACCAGAACTATTGTTATTCCAAACTTTCTGCTTTATAATTATTTCAAAAGCACCTTATTTTGTCATTAGATGTCTAACATTTGCAGGGATGTGATAACTTTAGGTTATTTCTATAAGGGTTTTAATAATTTATTAATAATCCCTTAAGTAGCCTTAAAAGTTACCTCCAAATACAGAGACATATAAACAGCCATTTTCCTGCTTGTTCACTCCAATAAAACTAATCATAAAGATTCCAAGGCAAGTGTATAATGGGAACAACAATATCTTGGCAGTCATTATCCAAACCAAAGGGGCCTGGTTTTCATTACTGTGGATCCTTGCAGACACTACCAGATTTCTGCATGCACATGTACACAAGTTGGACTCACGGGTGGCTTTCTGCTAATGTGGGACCTGGTTAAAATGTTTTTGAGTGAAAAAAACACAGTGTCAGCACAGCAGCTTATAAAAATGTCCCCAGAATTCCTGTATCAGCAGCTTGCAGCCATTCTCAGAGGGAGGATGAGTGCAGTCTTAGAAATGTATTTGTGCTGCGTATTCCAGTTGCCAGAATGTCATAGCATTTATGTGTGTTTCTTTCCCTCAAAGCTGTGTGAATGCGTTGGCACTGTTGATCTGTAAATTTAACACATTCACATAAGTGCATTTTTGCCCTCCCTACATTGTAAGAAATAATATAACACACTATCCAGGCTTGTTGAACGTGACAGCCCACTCACTGCAGATATTTTCATACATTCACATGACAAAAACTACAGACGCTGCCTCCTCATTTGTAATATACCTGGAATAAGAGTCACTCGGTTCATTGCCTTGGAAACAGCAGGACGGCAGCTTTGCGCAGTAGTGATGCTGGGTTCAGGTTAGGATAGACTCAAAACTATGCCTTGCATATGTGCTTATAACCACTGAGCTTTCTCACATTTTTTAGCTGTAACTTTTAATGTGATTTTACAATATGTAATTTGTGTCACTGAAACTTACACTTAGAAGTTTGACATGCATTTGATTTGAGCTCCCTTCACCTTAATACCTCTAAAAAGACTGAATTCATCCTTTTGCCATAAAAAGTCAATGGATTAATGTATAAAGTCAATCTGTGGGTGATTTTAGGCTTCCTAATAACAATAAGCTCCATTTTCTAGCTTTTCTAAACCCAACATATTAAATAATTTATTTTCCTTCTGTGTTTATCTACATAATTGCATTTTCACAGCTATCCCAGGATTCCAAGACAAGATACACCTATTCATTAAGGTATTTGAACTTTAGCCTGAAAATCATTTTACACGGGTAATTATTAATATCCCCAATGCCCTCTGTGTTAGTGTGTACATATACTTGTGTGTTGGAATGATATTGTTAATGAGCCCTGAGCATATGTCTCTTGGCTATTTATAAAGTGTTTTGTGCTCAAGGGTATGCCTCACTATCCTGTTACGTTCATGTCTCCGTGAGGACACATAACAAACTCCTGTTGCTTTCCAGGGTTACCCTGAATCTGCTAGGAAATTCAACTGCCCTCATTGCTTGACCACTGTTTTAAGAAAAGGCTTTTGGTTTGATTTGTTGGAGACATCATGAGCCGACTTGAAGAAACTAAGGACTCTTTTACACTGGAGCATGACACACAGCATAAAAAAATTCAAACATTTTTACTTGAAATGTAAAGAACACAGTAGGGTCACCACTCGTAAGCAAAAAATCCACACAGGCTATTATTTTATGGAGACTACCACCAAAGGACTGTACATTGCAATATGCTAAAAGAATTATTGTTGGAAAACCTAAGGCAGTTGAAAATCAATATTCAATGTACTCAGTTATAAGAAGCAAGATAACAGCAGAGAATGGACTGATAGTACCTTTTAGGGTTTGTAATCTAAATATGCAATATTTATACCACAACTTCTAAAAAAAAAGAGTTTCAGGCTTATTTCCATTCAGCTGGGAAAACACCTATCCAGGCAGCACTACACAGTAATCTTATAAAGGCTTAATCAGTTTTATAAAGAGTCTAAGTTTGTGGTGTCCCTTGCTGGTCCAAAATTTGTTGGTCACAGTAAATCTTTTAGTGAAGATAAATTATACAATAAGGGTTCAGCTGGTGGTAAATTTTGTCAAGGTTAGAATAATTCTTGAAGGCGTTATCCCTGGTAGACTGATATCCTCAAAAATTAGAGGTGCACAGTTGTAGGTTTGGTAAGTAGACTGGCACAGAGTCGTCAGGCTGTTTGTGAGTGATGCTACTTTTGATTCTGTCGCAGGGGTCACATCATCTCTACAGGTGTGCTGCTTCCTGTTGTGTTCCCATGGTGACAGAAGGTACAACAAAAAGACGAGCTACTCTCTTCTGTCTAGCAATAAGCTAAGTCAGAAACATCAATTTAAACTAGGTTTTCTCTACATCCAATCAGTCATGTGCACCAAAACTGCATTTCAAATTATATTGTTACAGCTCAAATGACATTCGAGTTGTGGGTTTATACCAGTTAAGCCTCTCTGGCATACAAGTTAACTTGCCGGAAAATAGGTCACTGTATTGAAATATTCACCAATCACATCATTGAGGATTACCAGATGCAGCCCCAGCACATCAGGACATTAGATATAAAAATTAACCGGAGGATTTTCAAACAATAAAAACCTTCCCCCTGATGTCTGTTGGTGCTCAGCTCAGGCAATGCAATGCTTCAAGCTTGGCAGCAGGAAACTGTGCTGATCACCAGAGTGCTGCCATGGATTTTTGGGTCTATCTGAGGACAGAGGATGTGTTACTTTTGCTAACTAGATTTCACAGGCAAGCTGCTTCCTTCATTTGTCAAAACTTTCAGTCTTGGGAATGTGAAAAATGACACTAATCAGATGAAATATTTCACACTGACATATGAATTATTTGTTCTGCAGTGTCTGCTATTCCAGTTTAACACACAGCCACCATTTTAAAATCTCTGAAATTTCAATTTTTCTCTAGCAGTATACTTTTTATTTTCTAAATATAAATATTTTCAATCTGCTTATTCTGTCTCATGTGAACTTGGATGGGAAAGAATGAGGGAACTGATTGAACTTTGAGCAGTTGGAGGGAATGTTAGCTTTTCTGTTGGATCAACTTGGAACATTTTTAATAACAGCTCGAGAGTCTTTGCTTTTCTGGCTGAATACATTTCATCAGAGATTAGAAATACAATAAAAAAAAATTCTATTTGTTGATCAGGCAGTTCTTGTCCAAGGGTGAATCTGGAGGGAGTTTTGTCTGTGCGAACTCATCAATCACAGTCAGTTGTTAATCAGAGGGTCCTTGTCTTTGTCACATTCAGTCCAGCTGAAGGGGGAATTTTTCATCCTGCTGTGTAATCAGTCTGAAGATGTCAAACATCTGTTTTATCACAATATTTCATTTGTAAAGGCTAAACGAAGGCGATACCTCCTATGGATTGGTTTCTTATGAATCTTTTGCCAAACAAAATGATTATTAATGACTGTATGGTTCATAGAACAATAACAGCTGAAGTCGAGAAAGAAACACGTTACAAGGCATTACAACGTGGAGTTTTCATGCTCTCTTAAAAAAAAAAAAACATGATAATAGATTATTTTGTTTCTTATTTTCAACATCAGAACTTAATTTTAACATTTAATCTGTTGGTATTTTCTTATTATTTTGAAAATGGAAAGCATGCTTATTCAAAAATAAAAAAGTAGTCAAATTTTTGAATTTTAAACTCTTTCTTATTCAAGTTAAAATGGACCCGTGGTTCTCAAACTAAGTCTCGTTTAAATACTGAGCATAGAATAGTGTTTTTTATGTGTGTGTTTTGGATTTTTATTTAAGAAAAAAAACATTTACCAAAGTTTGCAAACGTTGATAGAGGGTTAGATAATCCGGTGATGCTGTAATCAGCATGACTTGTTTATCTTACCCTCATTCCTAAGTCTTTTCAGATAGAGAATAAGGTTTAGAATATCTCTCTACTTTTCTTAAAATCCGAGGCTAGAAATCTTATTCTGGAAAGAAATGTATGTATTATTATTGCATTTCTTTTAAACAACATCCTCAACAACTGCAACATAAAAGAAAAATATTTTATGTCACCATTTATATCTTTTTATGATTTTAATTTTCATTTTAAGAAGACATGTTTTTTTGGCCTTGTGATGTTTACTGTATTTTTTTCAAAGGAACAGTAGAAGCCTGCCTGCCTACGCAAAGATGCTACAAATTATTAACATTGATTAAAGGGATTTAAACTGATTCTAAAAGATGGATGAATTAAAGAATGACTTTTACATCCACAATAACTTAATCAGTTGAGCTATTTTGAGTCACAGTAAGCAAAGACATTAAAATTAAGATAAATATGATGTGATAGCCGGATTCTTACATGGTTTTAAAAAGTCTGGCTAATTATGAAGTATGTTTTATTTTGTTTCCTGGTAGTGATTAATGCATAAATGAAATTAAAGTGGAATTATGTCTCCTTTGTTGAGTCCAGTTATGATGCCAAAGCATGGACACCCTTTATTTCTTGTGTTTATAAACGCATCAATGATTGTTCAATTGTATTGAAGGTTGTTTTTGTTTTAGTTTGATCACTGTCATCACAGAAATAAATCTTATTTCTTTATGACTGGGAGCTAGAAATTATTTCAAAAAAGGTGATCCATTAAAATACCACAAGAATGTACCATGATGCAACGTGCAGAAAGTTGCAGGAGATGTAAATCAGTCTATAATTTCCCTGTGTGTGTGTTGGATAATAATACATTCGCAGCACATTCCAAGCTATCCTGCATTTGTGTCAAGATTTCTTTTGTTCTTCTTAGTTTAGATAAGTGTCAGCTACATGTCTGAGATGTCACATTCCTCCTCCACAGCTTTCGACTGTTGAAAATCACAGCCATCAATGAAAGCCTGTCCCATTGTTACAGTTTGCTTTTTATCTACTGAGAAATGATTATATGCTTGTTCCACCCCATTTGCTCTCATTTTTCCCGACAGGCACACTCACTCTGTATCAACACCTATTTCTCTCAGGCTGACTCATGGTTCACATGGTATTGCTGCCAGAGGATAATCAATTTACAGGCAGATCTGTGCCCACACACCAGTGTTGGCTGCTGGAAAAAAAAGTAGTATGACATTTTTAATACAATTCAATTCACTTTACCAACTTACTAGAAAATTTATCTCAAGGCCGTTATCAAGATAAAGGGGTCCACTTCAGGGGTGGTCAACTGACGGATTAAAGAGCTGAAGTCCTGCTTGTTTTAGATGTTTCGGTGGCCCAACACACAAATGAATGGTGGCTACAAAACTACACATGTAAAGGGAATAATTCAGTCATTTGGATCCCCTGGAGCATAAAACATATAGGATGCCATATCTTGAGGGTTGGAGTTGTTCACCACTGGTTTCAATTCATGTCCACTTATATAGATTATAATTTGGTCAAAGTTATATTAATTAATGGACTTATCAAAACACGCAAGACTTGCGATATAACTGCATCTATTTTAATCTTAATATAATGTAATCGCTCTACCTGTTTGTGCCTGATGGCAGATAAAGGAGATGCTAATGGCACAAATTCAGAAAAAAGTTATCCCCAGACAGCTCTTAGAGTAGGAGAGCTATACAGAATTTAGAAACAACACTAGTCTGTACAGTTTATGATGTTCAAACCAACGTTTACAAGGTACAATAACTTCTCTGATGGTTTTGTAGACACATGATTAACTAGAAATCTATTAAAATATATTCCAACTCAATTTTCTAAGACATACTTAAAATGGAGGACAAATGCTTGAATTACTCAAGCATTTCAGCAAACCTATAAGTATACAAAAAACAATCATTAGCCGAAGCAAGACAGCAGTTTACTGAGGACTGTAGTTTGGTGTCTGTGACAACAACAAAAAAAGGGGAATGCTGTAAGGTCTGGAGTTTGCAAGCTAATGCGACATTGCGTTGGTTTAATTGTTGGACTGAGATATGACGTTGCCAAATTATCATTTTTAAATTACTTGTAATGGGGACAGAAAGTCTGTTTTAACATATTCTGAGTTCATATCCATTGTGAACAAATATTTTCATTTATACTCTTATCTCTAAATATTTCTTCTATCAAAGTTAAAACTGAGAATTTAAACTAGATGACCAAACTAAATGATCCTACGGAGTAATAATACCTGAGCTGCTTCAACTAAGGAAAAAAAAAATCAAAAACAATTGTCTTTGTCCAGATAAGCGTCAGTTTGAGGAAGTTTACACTTAGACTAAGGGTAAAAGATCTTTTTTTTCCTTTTGCCAAAAAAGTGTTTAGCAACTCACTGCTGTTCCATAAATGTTCTTATAAAGCGGTTAAGAATCCATGTATCCTCTATAGCTCCTCTGACTTTTATAGTGTTTCAGTACATCTACTTTAACAGAAGAGCTGCCACTTTCACACACCCTAATCACGCAGAGTACGTTGAAAATCCTTTTTTCACATTCGCACCTAAGGGTTCAGCAGCTCTTGTCCACTCAACATTAACTTGGCTTTTGTGCTTCTGCAGAAATCAATTGCTTGCTACTTAGAAGGGAGAGCTTTTTAATTAAATAAATGGAGGAAATCAGTTCCAGAGTTGAGGAATACACATGAAATAGACAAGAGCTTGGTGGACAGCACAATCTGTCATTTGGAAGCCCACCCTGAGTGCAGCTGTGAGTCAGTCACCTTTTGAAACACTTCTGACTCCTGCTCGCCCGTGGACACATACACAGACACACTCCCCCACAGTCCATCAGGAGTGTGACTAAGCATGCCATTGTCCGTGTAACTGAGGATGAGCCTCACTGGTTCACTTGTCCCCCCCGCCCTTTATGTTACACTAACATTTGCACATATTTACACACGCACACACTCTCGTACGGACACACACACAAAGCCCATCCCCGTTTCCCATCTGTCACACTCTACTCAGCAGACAGCCGTGTTGCCTGTCAAAAGTGCTGGTCATTGATTGCTACTGTAAGAAGGAGCGAGTCATGTGGGATTGAGTTTCCAAAGACTGTAGCAAACTGAATGGCTGTTGTGAGCTGCAGCTGTTTGCATACGGCTCTTTTTTTTCATATTGTCCAGCTGTCTATAAGACCCCAGTGTAAGTGGTTGCAATCAGCTTCCTTGTTAAAAGTTGTTAAATCATCAGTTTCACTGCAGTCGAAGAAGAGTTAGATTTTTGTTGAATTTGATTACCTTTCCCTTAACTCATGCCTTTTTTTAGTAACGGACAAATCTGAATTTCTGGTTATATTTCCATCATTTTTTATATGCAGGTTCAGATATTTCGATGATTCTGGTTTGACTTCAGTATGATGTAAAATTAATGTTGCGACATTTATAAAATGTGATGTTTAAAATTGCCATACTATGGGACAGCTATTTCCATTTATTCCTTAAGGAATGTTATAAATTAATCCTCTGCAGCGTTTTATGCCCAATCTGAATCTTGTTTAATGTTGCCAAGGTGATCTGTCCTTGGTTTACTAAATAGCAGCTCGCTAACATTTTCCAAACCCAGTATTTTTCTTAGCCGAGACGAAAAGGTCAAAAGGTTAAAGCGGGGCAAGTATTTTGTATTTGCTTTCATTTTAGTGTTATCTAAAAGTTATGTTCATTCTCTTTATGTGGTTTATCCACTGTTTGTGGAAAATATGCCTTTTATTGGTTCCAGCTGGCTGATCAGTGGCTAAGACCGATCAAGTTGAAAATGGTCTCGATCCAGTGACCAGCCAACTTGTTCATCTTTACCTTCAACCTTCCAAGTCTTTTCAATTTAAAACCTCAGTACCAGTTGTCTAAGCTAATCTTCTTCACAAGTGAGTTATATTAAATTACTATCCCTTTTATTTGAATTTAAGTAAGGTTTTATTGTTTTATTTTTTGCAGATGTTTAAATCATGAAATATTAGAATTGCTGCCTTTGCTTGTCCTCGTAAATGTATCCCTGAGTGGACAATATTGATTGATTAAAAAGGCCCACATGTTGGTTTGAATGTTATACGGTTATGTCTGGATAAGCATCGTGTTCCATGTTTTCTGAGAAAGGATCATTGGCTGACAACAGAAAGAAGAGGAAAAGGAGGCTAAAACTGGAGCAAGTTTCCATGTCCCGTTTCATCCTCAGGTTTCTCATCGGCTTCATTTATTATTGCTGGTCCTCATTCATTATGAATTAGCAGGTACAATACCCCGTCACTCTGGAACCAATGTTACCAATCCTCCCACCCTTATCGCTGCTGCTAACGCTACTGCCACCATCTTGCAAGGGCCCTCCACTACGTAGGAGCTTTTCTGCCATCGCTCCGGGTTGTGACCTACATAAAAGGAGAACAAGTCTCGCAGAGTTCGAGGAAACATCAAGTTGGTGAGGCAGAGCAGTCAGGGGAAAGAAAAACAAGGAATGAAGTAAAGCTGAGTGATTCAGCAGAAGGTAGATAGATAAGATTAAAAAATATTTCAATGTTATGTGGACCTCACATCTGGTTTATCTAGCTTGGTGTTCCTTTTTGTTAATCATTTCCATTCCACATCAGTACAGTTTATACCTTAAGCAAATGGCCTGTCCTTTAGGATAGCAATTAGGATCTACTAAAACTGGCACAAAGTCTGCTTGCAGCATTTTGAGCACAGCATTCCAGATAAAAACACTAATGATGACTTGCAGCTCCTATCCAGTCTCCAACACGACTCTCCTCTATCCTTTTTTTTTGACCATTTATAGCAAGGAGATCCTCAATGCTGCTGCTCTGGGGAATGTATTTAGTCACCCCTCGCCTGTATCTGACAAGCAAGAAGCATATGTTTGACATTGGGAAATAAACTGGTGGAACTCATGGTGTGTTACAACCTGAAACGTATCGGTGTGCTGAGCTAATGTTTATTTATCTAGCCCTGAAGCTAAAGCTATAGACGAAAAAAGGATTTATCAGTTAGAGCTAGAAAGACATATTTCCTTAGTTTAACAAATCGTAGTGAAAAAAGTTTTGTTTCTTCACACATTCCTTTTTTTGACATTTTTTTTCTGTCCTACATCATTTAAAAAGAAAGAGAAATCAGTGAAAGAGTCTGGTATGAAACCTGAGTATGTACAGGTAAGTTTGGGTTAGTACAAAAAGCCATTTTGTAATTATGGTTTATTTAATAAAGAAAGAAATTATCTTAATCAGCCTGGTCCTTTGAGAAAAAGTAGTTCCATTTTGTTTCTTATCTATCCTAAATTTGTTTAGATTAAATGCATAGCATACTGTTTTAAATCTTAAGCCTACAACCAGATAATTTCTTCAATTTAAAGGTCAGTCAGTCCTGGATGTGGTAATTGAACCGGAACTTAAGTTTTTATTATTAATATTATTATTATTATTATAGCTTTTTTATATTCAGTTTGGTTTGAAGTGCTATTAGTTAGGCAGGGGTCTCAAACTGGTTCCAGAAAGGGCCGCGTGGCTGCTGGTTTTCTTTCCACCCAAGCAGCAGCACACCAGACTCCATTCACCTCATCAAGTCATCAGGTTAAGAC
>JAUZNJ010034364.1:0-12744 GCA_034780135.1 Jordanella pulchra | reverse complement strand
TAAAGGGCGCGCCTCACATTTTGAGAGAAAAAAAAGACTTTTGTATGCGCCTTATGGTCGTGAAAATACGGTACTGAGGTTTGAACACTGAGGGAATTTTTTTCTGTTTGCATCACAGCAAGTCCAAGCATTGAAACAAGTCAGCAATAGAAAGAGGTTACCAGAAGAATTCAAGTTTTAGTCCCGTAATCTGATAGATTTGGAGAACTTTGCTAGATAGAACAGGAAGATATTAACAACATTTTAGGCTCCAGCCGATAAAGACCGATGGCTAAACCACATTTCAAGAGAACTACAAGAACATAGTTTAAAGGAGGCTTTGCTACATTTTTAGTTTAATTAATAGCTTTTGGTTGAATCAAACAAATTGTTATAGTTCAGAATCCACCATGTATGCATGAAAACAGGAGTATAAATATATAGTAGGTTGATTTGTTGTGGACTTGCAGAGTTGTTTTCTCTGAGCAGGGTGACCGCTAATGGGCCTGATTGCTTGATTTGATTTGAAATCAAATCATGTGCTAGCCTCACTGAGTTAACGTGTTTTTTAGTCTGACTTTAGAGGTGTTCTCTATTATTGGGACGTTCACTGTATGAGAGACAGAGGAAGCTGCTTCCAGGGGGTTTCTAAATTTGACCTGATGGGCAACAGAACCTGTTTGGGCAACCCGACTAAGTGATTAGATACCAACTAAACATGCTGTGCTTTGATTACATTAGTAAACACTACTAAAAACGACCAGGTGTGCTTCAATGGCTCCTATTCCATCCAGTTTGAAATCAGAGTTGTTTTTGTTTTCATCTGGATACCCATTGTCTACATGGTCATGTTTATTTATCATATTGCAGTTTAGATATTTAAAGCCTCACAACTGCAAAATCATGGGCTATATTTTCAGATTAATGTTTTTTTTTTTTTATCTTAAGAAATTTCCTAATAAATAGACTTTGAAATGCTAAAATATGAGTCATCGAAAGCAGAGTTTCACACCTTTATTCTTTTGAATAAATGTCCTTTGAAGGATTTCCAGATTTGACTTCCTGAAAGCTCTGATCAAATTTCCCTAAACTCCCAATAATTGCTCACCATTATTTAGTAAATGTGATGGAAACGGTGAATATGCTCCAATTTTATTTGCTCCATGAAGTATATTTTGTTCTAATGTTGGTATTTGCTGTCTGCATTATAATCATCATTTACAGGTTTCTCCTTTTTGTGTTCTGAGTCCTTGAGCTCCAAGGAGGTTTTAAAGCAACTGTTGAATTACGCATCTAATTTTTTTTGTCCAAATCTTTTAAGGTTTAATTAGGTCGTTCATCCAATATTACAGAATAATTTTCAGTACATTTCCTTCCCTTTTTCCTCTAAAACATGAATTTTGTTGCTAAGAAAAAACAGGACAAAGCTCGATTGAAGCCATAAAACAGAGATAACGGGGACATGAGAACATCATAAAAGAACGGCCTCAGCGGGAAATAATCCTCTCTTGTTTCATCAAGCTTCAGTTCATTTTCTGCGTGAATCCCCTTCTTTCTTCTGTTCTCTATCGAGTTACGAGCGCGTCATAGTTCCCGTCTTTGTATAACAGCATTATTTCAGTTTCTGTGTGCCTGTTGTCTGTTGTTTTGTTTTTTTTTTTTCCCCGCTTAATTTTCTGTGTATCCCTGGATGCGTATCCACAAAACAAATCTGTTGTATAAATCCACCCCTCCCTTTTCGGATTTGTATTACATTATTGCAGATCCTTTCCTACCAACCCACTTTCTTTATATTAATATGAAAGATAATAAGTAGTAGAGCATCAAAATATCTGTGTCTTTCCAACCGTACATTCATGTTTGTGCACAAACCACTCATATTTTCTCACACCATCCGAACTGTGATCGTTCATTAATAGTTGTGAAAACAGGCTTGGTCTCACATGTGGTTGGTAGCTTTTAAAAGAGTCCACCCCTACCTGACCCTCTGTGTGTGTGTGCAGACAATATATGGCTACTTGTGTGTCTCTGTGGTTGCATTAATCCCAGTAGCTCTTTTAGCAGCTGCCGTAATGACTCTCTTTAGACAAGTCTGAGTTTGTAGTAATGAAATATACACCTGCCACAAAGCTAGCATGTAGAAGCACGTCGAGTCCGATGGGATAGGAAATAGTATTGAGGAGACGGGAATCTGCTTGAATGCTCTGGTTACCAACCATCAGTGAATGTGATTTTCTGTCTCATTAAAAATCTGCCTTTTTTTTTCTGTCCCCATACAGCTTTATTTTGACAATTTGGAAATCCAACTCTCAGGATTGTTTCAATGACAGAAATTACAGAAAGTTCTGGAACCTTGAACTCAAGCTAATAAATAACTAAACCTGAACAGTCTCCATGTAGGACGGTACACAGAGAAACAGAGGCTGAGGGTTTGGGGAATCAGGTAGTGGTGCATGAAGCTATAAATTGATCCTAATGTTGATATGTGATATTAAGCTTGTATGATGAAATATAAGGCATAAGATTATCACTGTCAAATTACCAGGGGTTAACATTTTTTAACAATGATTTTAAAGAATTTTTGCTTTCAACTTAAAAGTAAAAATTAGTCTGACTTCTGCTTAAATAATTAGGCACAAATTGGAAGCAATTAAAGCCAAGACTTAAGACGGACCATTTTTTGTTTCCTTTTTTGGGCGTTCTTTTTGCTATTTTTTTTTAAATTAAAGATGAACACACCTTCTTTGTATGTAACTATGTACTATATACAACCCTTTAAAGGGGCATTTCTGAATGATAAATTGAGATCTTTTTTTGCTTGCTTAAAAAGGTATGTTGGAGTTTTTATTTTTTGCTTTTTTCACCTTACATGGAGTTGCCATTAGTGTCTGAATTGAGCTGGATGTCGTTCGCCTCTAAGTATTCACAAAATGCATCAAAATGCTACAGGATTATAGATGCATCATCACTGAACTACTGAGGTGTCAGTCTGCTCATCAAACCATGTTTTAGTCGTAAAGGGTCAAATAAAAATCAGTAAAAACCCATATAATGCCTCTTTTAGCCATTTACAATGTCCAATGGACAATACGAAAATCTGTTTAATAAGTTGGGTTTTTTTTAGATGATAATCAGGGTGAAAAAGGATTCATGATGTTTTATTGCTACAATAATTTATAGTTGCTCCTAGTTTTGAGTTTCTTTTTATAGAGCAAGAAATAAGTTGATATTGGTTGAGCTGTCTGCTCGGGTTGCCAGTTGGTACTTTTTAGATCCAGGAATAATCTAAACATCAACATGTTTTTTTGTCAAGCAAGTATAAAATGTTATTAGCTTTTCCCCAACTAGCTGACTGGTGGTGCAGCAACAAGTTGGGGAAGGGGGAAGGGAAACGCTATGTTGGGAATCGCAAGGATTTTGCAAAACCAAAGCTTTCAATATACGTTGATGTCTGTAATTGGCCCAGCACTATAGTAGCTTGGTAATTTTTTTTCTGGTGTGGTTTTTACTTGCAAGGTCTCTTCTCTTCATTTAAAAAAAAAAAACAACCTAAAAATAAAATGTAACCAAAAAAGTGAAGCCAATTGAATACAAACTAAAACTGTAGATAGTAAAAAGCTGGTTTAGTACTCCCCTTGGAAGAAAGGGGTTGTAAATAACAGATGTCCTTAAAGATTTATCCTTTAAAGAGCAGTCATTTACTTGGTGGCCCTGCTGGTTTCTGGGCCCAATGTGTTACATCTGGTATGTTTTATCACTTTACTGTAAAGCTTTAGGTGATCCTTTTTTATCATCATTTAGAGTTCATTTAGTCCTTAAGGCTTATCAGAACTCAAACAACACTTTCATTAATGTAGCATTTTAAAAAAGGGCCTACAGTGAAAACAAGACTATTGAGCTTGGTTTCTAACTTGCGTCTTGTTATTTCTGTAAGCACAGTCTGTGTGGTAAACCATAGACAGAGCACCATACATCTCTATGGAAAAACAGGACGGCTTTTTTCCTCTTTGCCGCTCGCAATTCATTCTCGACCTCTGCTACAGAGCAGCCTTAGAGTCTGAACTAACCCAGTCTCTCCTCTATGTGAAACGGCTCTGTTCTCATTCTCCGGTTCCAGTCCAAGGTTAGACGTCAGTCTGTACGTTTTCTGTCTTCTGCCGGGGGCAGTGTAGCATCCTGTCCCCAAGATGAGCTTGGTTCCCTTCAGTCAGCACACCTCTGCTGCTGTTTACCAAGAATCCTATCACAGGCCTTTTACAGATCATTGCAGCCCAGACATTAACATTTAAAAGCAGCCACTTTATATCATATATGGATTTTAATACTTCAAAGCTAGGATGTTTAGTGATACTATTAGAGGTAAACAATAAAAATAAATTGTCATTTTTAAAAATCTGTTTCATTAAGTGAGAGGTGTTAGTTTTAGAGTCATAGCAAAAGCATATTTTATGACTGTTAATCTCAAAATTCCAGTGAATCCTCGGTGCGCTTGTGTACGCGTGTGTTTGCAGGTGTCAGCACTGTTTGCTCCCCTGTTTTTGTTTAAACATAAACCTGGTTAGACCAGTGAACTCTGGATCGGCTGACATGCATGCAAAGCTTTATTCAAAACACATTTCTCCAGCAAGTTCACTTCAGCCTTGAGTCACTTCTGTGTCGCTCTTTGGCTTCTCCTCGTTGTTTGTTTCTCAAAAATGAACATATAGCTCAGCAGACGTGAAACATAGAGATAGAGGGACACATTTATACATCATTTCTTACTAGTATTGTTCTTGCAAATTATAAGTAAATCTCAAATTGCAGAAAAAAAGGCGACAGAAAATTTTCCACAAAATCTTTCAAGGCCATCAAAGTTGAACTCGGGTATTTTCAGGCTTGTTGATGATGTCTGTATTTCTAATATGAACCTGTTAACCTCGGAGTTTTCTACCATCAGAGATTTGTTCGCTGTTACAACATTTCCTGCTAACTTCCCAGCTGTTTATGTGAGGGTTCCCGGTAAAACAAGGACAGCCCTGACTCATCCGCTGCATGGACAAGTTTTCTTTAAACACACAAGTGTTGGAAGTGTGTAGGTGTTATCTCATGTAACATTTGCATCAGTCTGCTGAGTGTATGGGTACTAATTTGTTTACTTTGAGATACTCTTGTGCTTTTATGTGTGGCTCTTTTACGCGTGTGTCAGTCTGTGGGTGATAAACTTTGGTTTTCTGTCTCTAATAGTGGATGTCAAACTCAGTAACCGGACTATGACTCAGACAAAGGACATATTTGCATTAACAGATGAACAGAACGACCTACACTGACACGGCACCTTCATTGTATTTTTTTTTTTTTTTTACTTGAACGTGGGGCAGGTGACCCTTTGGTGACAAACTGGTGTTAATAAACACACTCATCCTCAGTCACTGGAGATTGTTTATCCTTGTACTATAAGGCAGAAATGAATATAAATCCCTGGTAAAAGGCAAACATGAAGTCTTTCGAGATTAAGTTCAATACAAGTTTTATCTGATGCCTCTCATCTAATCTCCGTACAGCACTGCATAGCTGCAGAGTTTCATTTTAAGTTTTAGATTTTTATCCTCTGGTCTATTTTTTTAGGCTCTAGTGGCCTTTATTTTTGTGTTATTTTTGAAAGTAGGCAGACAGGAAAGAGGGGTAGAAAGAGGGAAAGACATGCGGCAAAGATCTTTTTTTCAAACGATTTAATTCAACATAAAATAAACTCTTGATGATAATAATGTGTTTTAGCCTATTAATGTTCTATTTAATTTCTGAATAGCTCAAGGAGGAAGTGCTTTTATTTTGATGTGCCAGTGCTGACTCTAAAGTAACTCAACTGTGCACCAGATGTGTTTTAGTGAATGAAACTTACATTTTATTTGTCACTACAGGAGCTTTTATTTTGAACCACCAGAATTTAAAGCCTAGGGAGAAAACAAAGTCAGAGTTAAGGTCTCGTTAAGGTTTTATTTATTCTAATACAACTCTTTAAATAAGTCCCAACATGGCGTTTCACTTATAAAAATTCTTCTGAAATTGTCCAAAAATTTATGTTTCATCATTTTTGAGTGGAAACAAAGTAGAGTTCAAGCAGCAACACTCATACAGTCTGCAGGCGAGTCCCTGATTGTTGCTGGAATAGAGACAGAATAGGTTATAGCAAACAGGCTAATGTTAGCATTCTCCGGTTTTGACTTCAACACAGGAGAACCAGAATCACACTTTGTGGAGAGCGCGCCGCTTTGAGCATTTCCAGTTTGACTAATGAGCGCAAATGAAAAACCTAAGCCACTGCAATGATCCAGATTTGCAGTTTTAACGAAAGCTCAATATGAACATGTTTTATGCTGAAAATGTCAGCTGTCAGGGTGATGATGATTTTAAATCCTCTTTCATAGAAATCTAAAACCTTCACACAGAATTTGTTGAGATTATATGGTGGGTAATAAAATGGTTCAGCAAACATAGACAGATTAATGGCACCCAGTCTGTGATTTTTGACAGGACAATATATTTACATCCCTGTACTGACTCCTTTTCTCCAACTTAAATGTTAAATTACGGGGATTTTCAAGGTATATCTGCCTCCGTGACTGTGATGAGATCTTTTTGAATTTAAAGGGAGTTTAACTTCTCAGTTCAAATACAGGGTAAATGAATGAAATAATTAAACCATGATGTTGTTGCATGAATAAGAAATGTTAAAATTTAGGTTGCTTAGGTGTACTGAAATGCTCGTAAAGTATTGGTTATCGTAATCAGCTGTGAAATGGTCTTGAGGTGGCATTGTGTTAATGGAGTCCCTTAATGAACTCTCTGAGTTTATGCTGGAACTTCTACACATGTGTGCACACACTGAGGCACAAAAACATGCAAATCTCCAGCAAACACATAGTGGATGTAATCTGGTGGTAGTTATTGCAAACAAGGCAGTGTTGTGTTGCACTGGCAAACAGTTCAGTCTGTGTAGCTTGCCTCTGGTTTAAATTATCGCCAGTATCCCACAGACCACAGACCTCTTAGTCTCACTGTGGGGGAAAGAGAGGTCACAGGCCTGCTCACATAGTGAGTGCAAAAGTCTTGTTGGGTTTAATATGTTAAGAAAGGTTTTGCTTTTCACTGAATGCTTTCCAGTTTGCACTGGTGCGCATTGTTTTTATTTAAATAAATTTAAAAAATGACATTCAGATTTGTGGTATACGATTTCTTGTTCTGTTATTGTATCAATATTTCTCAAAACCAATAAACATTTTTAGAGTAAAAGATTTAGAAAGCTTTTCATTGAAGATGTTTCTCTGATTCGTTCAGCTTTCATCTGAAATCTCATGACCCATCTGATATCTTTTAATAATATTGATCTGTTTTTCTTAGTTGTTTTAATGATACATTAGTGTTTATCTCTCATATTTGACTACAATATTTTTATATATATATTTTTTTACTGCATTTTTTGTTTGCATTGTGTCTTAGTGTCTTAGTGTCATGCATCATTAGCTGATGTTTGCAGACAAAATCAGGAAGGTTAATGTGTTCATAACAATATTGTGTAACTTGTTTTTGTGACTAAGCAGCAGTTTTGGTTTAGATGATCAGTTCTATCTCGTCCGACCAGATTGTGAACGATATAAATGGATTTAACTATTGTCAAGTGTTTTTAAAATAAAGACTGTTTATGGATTTGTTATTAAAACGTCTCTGTAAATCAATATTTGTAAAAAAATGTTTGCATAGAATGAAGCATTAGTCCATTGCTTAAACCATGCTGGACCGAGTTTATTACTTTGTTGATTGGGGGTGTATAGTTTAGCTTACTCATAGAGAAGATATATTAAACTGATGGATATGAGCTACATAACACAGGATGGTGAGCTAATGCTACTTTTTGATAGGAAGGAATGGTGGTATATTACCAAAACAAGGAAATAATCAGTTGAACAAATGAGTTATTTTAATGTTTATGTTGTTTAATGTACAGGAATTACCAGAGACTCCACTCTCTAGAGAATCAGTGACCAACCATCTTCTGTATTTGTGTTTCCTTTCTTTTGTGTGACTCAGTATGGTTTGGAAACGCCTGTGAGCAGTTACTTATAGCAACGGCTACGTGTAACGGTTATGAAACGAAAAGCCTAAAAAGCCGGTCGGGCCGTTCCGAAACACAATGGGTTTGTTTTAAAGGAAAAGGAGCATAATGAGTTGTCTTGCCAATATTTTAAAATATTTTTTTTTCTTTTCTTTATTTTTGCTGTTTTTTTGTTTTGTTTTTTTTGAAGAAAGTGTTTACAGGATTATTATGTTTAAGCAGAATCTGCTTTGCCTGTCTAACATAAATTACCTCTAAATTTATCTTTAATGACCTTTGCATTAGAAAACCAAGTTTTTTCATGTTACTTTTCTCATTGGGGTCAAGATCTTTGGTTTTCACTGTTGAATCATCTTATTTTTTACTTGAAAATCCAACCACACATATTTTTCCAAAAGTGTGACCATTCTCCCGTCTAAACCTTAAGTGTAGTCTGTTGTACAAGCGTGACTCAGACTTTAGTTTATTCAGGATTTCCAGTGAAAACATAAACGTCTGAACTCCTCACTGTCAATGATTAACTTTGGCATCAGACTTTTTGCACGTCCTGTCCAAATACTTGCGTCAAAAACTGATCTCAGTGTGAAGTATTATAAATAGCAGTCCCCTACCAAAATAACCAGCCAATTTAGTTCATTGCTATAGGTCTTAGTCAGTTCTCTCTGTGTCTCTGTGATTGGAATGTGTGTCACACCAAAAAAAAAAAAAAGGAAGATTAGCTAGAAAGTGGAGCAGCAAAGCCTAGAAAAGAGCAAGAAAGGTCTCGGGGGTAATCTATTCTTTTATTCACTCCCTGTCTCCCTCCCAAACCATCTCATGACACGCTTAATCCCCTCATTGCCGTCTTTAACTGGTCAGATTTGGGACAAACAGTCGGATGTAGCCTCATCTTCACATAGTTCATTTACCATTGAAGTCTTATATAACGAGGCTTATTTCTAAACCTCATATCTTAAGGTTCATCCTGCCTGTTACCTAAACTTTGTGCATCTTTTCTAATATCATTTGAATGAGACCCAGCAGTAAAGACCTAACGCTTAAGACAAACCTTTAAACATCTACTGCTCCTTGTTCTGACACCAAGATCACTGCGACAGTAGGAGTACCTTTCATGAAGTTTGCATACATAAATCATCTTTTACTATCATGATGCTGAGAGGATATTTCCAACAAGCGGTTCCTATTATCAGCTTTCCCATGGCATAGAGTTTATGTCGGACGAGGGGTTTATTTTGGTCCTGACTTTGACCGCTCATTGAACTAGGCAACTGCTTATTGACTGGATTAACTCAGACACTGGGAAAACACTTTGGATGATGGGAGCTAGCAGAGCACATAGACTTTACTGGGAGAAGACAGAAAACTAAACAGAGAAAATAAAATGGAGTACACAGAGAGGTAAGAGACAGGATTGAGAAATGCAAACACTATTATCACAGCTGTTTACATCCAAAAGTAGTCTTCACTATCACCCCCCCGGTTTAGAGAAGGCAGTAGGCCAGTTAGCATAGATTTGCTCTTCAACAATGCCTGAAGAGATTTTATAGGACAAGATCCGGTTAAAGAAACACTTTAAAACTTTTGTCATTTCTATCTTCAAAGGTCTACCATATGCAATCAAGGATAAAACGTAATAAAAAGTTTCCAATACACGAGAGGTTATGAGAGGATGTTGGCTAAAGATTAAAATGGGTTGTTTTAGCAATTATTAACGCTCTGGAACTGTGATATAATCACTTTGGTCAAAGGAAGTGTGAAATATTCAAATTTATTTTGTTCTTTTATCTTCATCAACCCCTTTTTTTGTCATGGAATCCCTAAACCTTTAAACAATGAATTATAATAAAGGATTTGCCACCTCTTTCACAGATGGCTGTGAATCTTACTACGAAAAATGATGGATAGTATTAATGCTATATTAAAATATTCCTAAGAAATGCTTAGCACTTTCCCTCTGCAGAGCCCGGTAATGTTTTACCTTGGTAATTTCAGTTCACCTATATAAAACATTAGAAACATAGGAAAAGTGATAACAGGCCAGAAACTTACATGGGTTCCTAGATTCCTTGGGTGGAAATATTCCTTTTTATGTTAGAACTTGAACAAAGACATCCATTAATATTTTTGACTCTGTATTTTCTAGATAAAGGTAAAGAAAACCAAAACAACCAAAGTAAACTCCATCTTTCTAATTTGTTTACAACAAAAAGGAACAGAACATTACAGACTGTCACCTTTAACCAGTGTCTATTTCCATATTGGGCTTTTGTAAAAGGTAGAATGATTCCTTAAAACTAGCATTGCACAATATGCCGAATCACAGCTGCCATCAAAATATAAATATCTTCAACACTGCAAGACAAAGCACAACCTGGAGACAGTAAATCATACCTCAGGGGCCCTGCAGGAACATTCCCAGTGCCAGCAATATATTTGGCCTGTTAGATTGGCTTTTATCATTTTCATGCTTTTAATCAATACATATCTAAGATGAGTATCAAAGTCAATAACTTGATGCAAACCAGCTTGGTTTCCTTTCGTAGAAGATGTTTACAATCTCTCTGTATCATTTGATTGAATTGATTGTGTAAAGTCACTTGTGAATTGGTGCTATATAGATTAACTAAATTGAATTGAATGAAGATGTTAAACTCCAGAAGTAGGGTGGAGCATCGTTGAAGAACTGTGTAATATTGTGTGTTGTATTTTTATATATATCACGCAGTCATACTTGATATTAAAAAACACACACACAGACTTGATACTTAATGTACCCTCTCTGGAGTCATTCAATCAACTCATACTACACATTATATAATAATCGATCCTGGTCTTTTCTCCTCATCTCCTGCCCCTGTCTCAATTCCCTGTCTTGGCTGCCTTTGCATGGCAGCTGTTGCGAACTGTAGTCACACAGTCCAGAGCTTTTCAGCGTCAGCACTCGTCACACGACAGCAGGTGCGTGTGTGTTTGCACGCCCACACGCTGTATGTGTCTGTGCTTGTTCAGGCTAGACTTGCTGTCTGTTGTGTGTGTTTTTTTTGTTGTTTTTTTTTTGCGTATAGGCAACACAGGACAGACAAGCTGACTTTCTGCGAGCAGCTAGAGATGAATGAAGAGGTGAGCTTGGTGTCAAAGGAAGCCAGGGCACAGTAAAAACAATATATCGTTTTTGTTTCAGCCTATAAGACAGTAAAACAGTATCTATCTAGTTCAACTTACTGAACGCCTTTCATTGTTATCTGATATAACAGCAACGTATCAGAATAACTGAGTGAATGAAAAGCCAGCTCATATCTGTGTTGTGTGGGTGGACCAATCTGGGGATGCCAACTGCTCAGCTAGAACCCTCTCTGTGTATTTGTAGAATGTGTTTCCTTTACTTCCTCATACAAAAACTCCTTTTCAACCTAGATGTGACTGATTATGCTGTTTTAATGAGTAAATCTGATCTGTGTGTGAGGCAACCCCTCTAAAGGTAACTATAGAACCTTAACTGTGTGTGGACTGTATTGATCAGCTGGGTTAGCGAAGTTGTTATTTTCATTCAAGTCTTTAACATGTATCCCTCTGATTTAAAATCTCCATTTTGGAGATGATTAATGTGTAGCTATAATAAAACCTTTAACTAAAAATATTTACTCCAAATGACTTGACCAATTATAGACCTATATCTAATCTTAAAAGAATCTTCTGAAAACTGTTGCTAAACAAGTGTTTCAGCACTATGCAAGGAAAGGCAAGTGTATTTGTTTAGCACAATTCAGTACATTGACAATTCCAAGTGCTTTACATGAAATAGAAGAAAACTAAATTCAGAGTACAAGCAAATAAACATTAAAAACATTCATAAAACAGATAAAACAGTTGGACCACAACCTCAAACTAAATGTACCTCAGTTAACAGTTTAACTTCAACAGTCAAAGGCAGCTCTAAACAAATGTTTTTTTAACTTTGACTTAAAAGAAGTCAGGCTTTTAGCTCTTTTACAGTCTTCTGGGAGTTTGTTCCAGAGCATAGGAACTAAATGCTGCTTCTCCATGTTTGGTTCTGGTTCTGGGTATAAGGAGTAGGCTGGAACTATAAGACCCGAGTGACCTGGGAGGTTGATACACAGACAACAAATCTGTTATATATTGAAGTGCTGATCCATTTAGTGATTTATAGACTAACCGAAGGATTTTAAAGTCTATTCTCTGAGCTACAGGGAGCCAGTGTAACGACTTTAGAACCAGGCTGATGTGCTCTACTTTTTTAGTTCTAGTGAGAACACGGGCAGCAGCGTTTTGGATCAGCTGTAGTTGTTCAATGGATTTTTTAGGCAAAGCTTTTTAGGCAAACCACTAACACCCTAATGTCCTTTTTCAGAAGTTTCAGTTGGGTTATATAGCTCATCATACTGTAGCACTAAAACCGCTCTGGTGAAAGTCACTGATATTTTTATAGCCTCAGATAATGGAATTGTATCAGTACTTGTCCTTTTAGATCTCAGTTGTGATCAGCCGTATTAACTTGCACAATATTCTTTTAGTAATTCAATTCAGTTTATTTATATAACGCCAAATCACAACACATAACATATCATTTCAAGGCACTTTACAAGGACAATTCATTCAAATCACACAGTCAGATTAGTTAAAAGTTTTCTATCTAAGGAAAACCAGCTGATTGCATC
>JAUZNJ010034363.1:0-12744 GCA_034780135.1 Jordanella pulchra | reverse complement strand
CTCTCCTTATCTTTTCTATGGATATTCCTTTACGAAATGTTTAATAAACAGTCACGTCGTTTCCACGTATGATCTCCATAATCCACCGGATTCTTAGTTGCGCCAGGTCAGCTGTTGTTTGTTTGGGATTCCCTCTTACGTTCTTACGTCACCGCGCTTTCTGATTGGCTACCCGTCACATTCAACAGGCTACGTTCTCGCTCCCAGTCAGGGAAAACCCAACAAGCTGCGACAGTCCAGATTTTAGATCACGTTTTTTGTATAAACATACATAGCAGGATTATCTCATTGAAATCACGTTCTAAGGTTGTCATAACGGTAAAATAATGGGAGAAATTATGCTTGACCGGTCCGCGGTGACAAAAAGGTTGGGGACCACTGGGTTACAGGGTCCTGGAAGAATAACACTAAAGTCACTAAACTAGAGTACACACATTTTTCTACTCATTAAAATAATATATAATCATGCACAAAATTTCCCACACAGAACATTTACATACAATGTATGTCCCGCAGCTTTGTTCCCTGCAGGTGGCTAGAAAGAAAACTTAAAAATCCCACTTTTCTCTGCGTCTCCGCATTGCATGAACAATGGATAATAGCTGACATGATAAAGTACAAAGAAAACGTTCGTTAAAACTTCCCTCCATCACTGATGAGTGGTCTGCGCTAGCTAGCTAACTACCTTCTCTTGCTGAGGTTAAATGTCAGGAATGTAATGAGAGCGACTCCCTTCTGACGTCACATCCTGCAACTAAGCTTGTAGAGGAGACCAACTTTGTTTTTTTGCCCGTGGCTGATGGCTGCGTAAGGCGAGATGTAACCGATCCTCTGAAGCTACGTAAGCAGCCACCAAATCCCTCCAGAGAAGAGGTGCATGCCCTCCTGGTGCCATTTCCTGCCTCACGCTGCCTAGAAGCAACAGCTAACGGCTAACTGCTTGAATGTTCATCCATTTTTATTCCTTTTGGGTTTGTCTCAAATGATGCGTCAGTTTTTCCATAATATAGATTTCTTCTATAATTTCACTCCATTCTTCTTGACATTGAGGGTCTTCCTTGCTATTAAGATTATTTTAATCAGATGTCTTTTACCTTTACTTTGATATTATTAAAGTTGCAAACGTATAGTACCATGCTACTCTTAGGAATATCATATCCCAGAATCTTCTTCATTTTCCCCAAAATAGGACAATTTTAGGACAGTTCCAAAATAAGTGCAAATGATCGCTTACTTTTGCTTTTCTTTTTTTTTAGACAACTTTCCAGGTTGAGCAAGAAATGTTGTATTTATGCTCTGAAAAAAACGACAGTTTTCTGTTAAAGAACAGAAGTCTTAACTCTAAAATGAGGTTTTAAGGTTTATGACCCCTTTTGAGGCCTTTTGGAAACATCCTGCTTCAGGCGGCTTTAAATTCCTCTTTCTCTCGTAGCTTGGTGTGTGGTTTTCCCTCGGATGTGCCTACTTCGCGCTGGAAGGCTATGAGGGAGCTGCCAGAGCTTTCCAGAGGTGCGTGGGACTCGAGCCGGATGTAAGTGCCAACATTCATTCACACACATCTATCTCAACACACTCCTCTGTTCACCAATTCAATTACTTTTCTAATTTCTTAAGAAAAAATCTATTTTTGCTCATTTTTTGTCTCCACTGCTTCTAGAAGCAGTCAAAGCTCTAAAAAGTTCATGTTTTCTGGATGTCTATAAAACTAGCGTTTTCCCAGAGCCCAAACCCTTCAGTCTGAAAGGTATTAGATATTAACCCAGCGACAGAAAAATGACACGTTCTTTGATGCACTTCACGGTAGTTCCAACAGCTCGATTTAAAAAAAGCTTTGCGCTGAAATGTGGCATTATGGTATCCCCAACGGATACGAGCAGATTAGGAATGAACAAGTGATGTTTTAGCCATGTTTCAGCAGTAATTTACCAGGTTATTGTACAGTTTGTGTCAAGTTTGGAGAGAAAATGAGTGAAAAAAGGCATAGAGCAGCCAGAGTAGGAAGCAGTGATCCTCTGCTAAAGGAGCAGCCCTTGGATGTGTGAGGAGTGTGAAGTTGGACTCAACAGACAGAAGCTGCTTCAAACAGCATGGTGGATAAAAACGCCTGCTTATTACTGGACTTTATCAAGCTGTAGGAATTAATTGAAATGATCCAGACAAACAAAACTGCTTGTCAATATTTATTATAGTTGAACTAAATTTTCTGTCATCTCAAAATGTTTGGATCTGTTTATATTTGGTGTTTAAAAAGGAAAAACTTTATTCGTTTTTTGGTTTTTTTCACGGTTATTTCATATAATTGAAGTTTAGTTTCTTTGGAGATGTTAAAAGTTATACTTGTCCTAAAAAAAGGGGGCAAAAAATTTCACACAGAACTATTTTTTTTGACAGATTCATTGATAAATACCGAAAAAAAGTACCAGGCGGACTGTTACTATTACAGGTGTTCAAGGGTTAAATAACATACATACATGCAACTGCACTACACCGTCACCCGGGAAACCAAGCAAAATAAATAAATGAATCAATACTGTCAAATATACATAAAGAAAAATAACATTTTTATGCAGTTAACATAACGCTAATTTGCATTAAATATCCCATAGGAATGTTGGTTCTACATTATGCCTCCTAGAACTATTCTACAAACATCATAACACTTACAGATGTTTCTAGGCAGAAACAGGATAGTTTAACACGGCAGAAAGGTGGCTTTGAAGATAGCTCTGGAAGTCGGCTGCAGAGAGCTGCATGAAAGGGACAGAGCCCAAATACAGCTCATTCTGAAAGGAGCTAAAAAAGGCTGAGCTCAGCAGACGAGAATGACTTTATCCATAATTTCTATTCAAAAATGTGTAAGAAATATGTTTTGCAGTCGACCTATCCTAAACAGTGTTCCTTTATTAACCCTGTTTTTGTGCTATTGGAAAGTACACAACTATTAAGCTGTTTTCTAGTGTAGTCAGACCACTCCTGTTCATTAAACTTGGCTAAATACTGTAAAGGTTTACATGGGAATGTTTATTCAGGGGTTTTTGTTGCAGCAAATAAACCAAAACCATTTTTTTCTAGATCCAGTAAAAAAAAAGAAAACTTTCAAACCAAACGCCACCTTTTGTTAAAATAATCATATGTGAGCTTTTTTCTGATCTACAATATTTTTTTACCACTTTTTTTCTTATTTAAGAATTGCATATTCTTATATTATATAAATCTGGGTTACGACACATGATGTCGAGTTTGGTGATATCCTGCGTTATAAACAAACATATTGATGGTCATTTAACCCCTCGGCTTCTAATTTAGCATTAATTAGTTTAACAATGCAGTGATTGTTATAGATGTCCTGAAGTCACTCTGAACTCATCTAGTTCTTACCAAATAGGCGGATTACCGCCTATTTGGTAAGGTTTCAAGGTTAACAAGTGATTCAAGCTGTGTGGTAATCATGTAATTATTTTAGTTCAACGGTTACAAAGTAAATAGAGACTAGATCAAAAACTGTCTCTCTTTACTGTCTCATGTTATCGTGAGCTGCGACTGCATGCCAGGCTTTCAGGACGAGGCAGCTGCCTGAGAGGCTCACAGCAGAGTCACAGCAGAGTCACAGGCAGCTGCCTGTGAGGCTCACAGCAGAGTCACAGCAGAGTCACAGCAGAGTCACAGGCAGCTGCCTGAGAGGCTCACAGCAGAGTCACAGGCAGCTGCCTGAGAGGCTCACAGCAGAGTCACAGGCAGCTGCCTGAGAGGCTCACAGCAGAGTCACAGGCAGCTGCCATGAGGCTCACAGCAGAGTCACAGGCAGCTGCCATGAGGCTCACAGCAGAGTCACAGGCAGCTGCCATGAGGCAGTTGCAGTAGAGACTCACCACAGACAGAGGAAAGTCACTAGATGTAGCAGCAATAGGCTGAACAGCACGGAGCTGCAAGGGCCGTCCAATGCCACCTGCAGCTTTAATTCAAAAGTATTTTTTTATTTTTAACCCAAGAAGCCAAACTTACAAAACAATCATAGGTTCCGGAGGGTTCCCCTTCCAGTAGCAGTCCCTGTATGTAGGGAGTCTGAGCCCCGGCTGCCATCTTTTGTTTTGACACCATGGAAGGTAAGAAACAAAACAAAAATATGAATAAATGGATTTAAGTTCATAAGTGAATTAAATGCGCCTGCTTACCAATAAAACTCAGGTACTTAAATAAAGTTTTATTGCAAACTAAAATGTTCATATACTTGATAAATAAAAAGGGGAAGGTGCATGAGTGATACTGAGTGTTAAGATGTGGCGTTTACAATATTTAAATTCATTTTAAACTCTGATTATGATCAGAATCAGTGAGGAAATATGCAGAATGCTGAATCATGCTGTACGTTGTTTTAACATTTTGTTGTTCATTCTGAAGCTGCGGCAGCTTTTATTTTGCTGTGGCGGTGCGTTCCATTCATTGTTACAGGTTGCAGACGCTTAGTGCAGTATACTGTATGTATATTGTGTAGAGATTTTGTGACAACAATAAATGAACGATTTATTCTTTCGACATAAACAGGTTTTATTGAGAAAGGTTAAATGCTGTGATTTATTCATGTGTTCTGTTTTTTCTTAAATAATTTAAGGTAAAAAAATAAACAACCTTAATATGGACATGAATGCTTATAAAAGTTCAGCAGCTGCTGCGACAAATAAAACTCTATTCTAACCTTCCTAAGGTTTATTTCCCACCACACTCAGCCAACACCGTTCCTTTAGAGTTTGAACATAATCATTTCATCTCTCTGATTTTTCATCTCAGTGAAGCTCTATTTAATGTAGATCTATGAAAGTATAAAATGCTGAGATTTCCAGATTTATCATATTTGGTTACCATGGTTATCTAGTAGATTAATGTTCAAGCTTTAGAGGGAAATGGATTAACAAAACGTGTTTCCTATCAGTCCCCTCAGGTGCCCGTCTAGGTACTTTTCTAGTAATTGTTTTTCAGTCTTCTGAGTGTCTCAGTGTCCTGTGTTCGGGTCTTATCTAACCCTTCACCCCCCCTCCATCCTCTCCTACCCAATCAATCGTTTTACAGAACGCAGAGGCCTGGAACAACCTTTCTACAGCTTACATCCGCCTCCAGATGAAGTGAGTATGTGGCCATGCAGACACGTTTCAACGGGCTTCCGATCATCAGCTGGTTGGTAACAAAGTAGGAGGGTCTTTTTTTTCTTGTATATGTTGCTGCTGCAGCAGTGATTCAAGAAATCCTGTAAAATATATCGTATGAATCAAACACACGAATAAAAGAAATTATACCAAAGTTTCATAAACTTGGCTTATTTTATAGCATTTATGTATTAAAAGCTACAGATTGTCCGACAATGTTCTTGTAGAATGAGTTTAGCATTAAATGCACTGATTTGTAGAAATAAGGGACCAGGAAATGATCTGTTGATGGCGATTAGGCTCCATCTAAAGAAATAAGTTCTGACCATTAATGATTGTTACACTTTAAAACTGAATTAAAACCAGTTTTGAACTGGAAGAAATTTGTAACCCTCAAATAAATCACAGAAAACCGAAAGTCATTGTGGTGTTAAGCAACTCCATCCAAACCTAACATCCTTGGAGGCATCGCCTGTCCTACCTGCGACTCCAAACAGTTAAAATAACAGCAGTGGTTGATTTAGTCAAAATCCGTTATAAAGAAAAATAAACCAGAGATAATTTGCAGGTCATGTAGGTACGGTACTTCAACACTAAAGGTTCAGATGATAATGTGGTGACTGGTATAGGAAGAAACAACACCTCTAGTTAAAAAGATTGATTTGATAGAAAAACTGAATGTGGTTCAGCAACAGATGTCGTTACTAACATCAACCATGTCACAAGGACCGGGAAAACCTGCAATACGCCAATTTTTTGGTGGGATTTTTTTCACGTTTTGTCCGTTGTCTTGTTAGATTATCAGTGAGGTTGAATTTTCTCTGATTGATCATGACCAGCGTGACCTATAGGGCGGCCGCCATACTAAAGTGCCCATGATGCATTGCAATTTCCATTTCCGCTGGACGTCTTAAAACATGGAGCAACTCTCTCATGCAAAATTATTTTATTATGGTTAATTCATTCAGAATCTACATGTATATTTTTCATTTATAAGTGGCTCTAGAGTATATGTCACACCCTCGGTCAAAACATGCGATAAAGTCCCCGATATAGTCCGAAAAATGTGGTCATCATTTTATATTAGTGCAAAGATACCAATCACTTTGAGAGATTTTTGTGTTTACCTGCTAGAACTAAAGAAAAATATACTAATTTTGAAGAAATTCGTACCTTTAGATCAGTTTTTGCTCTACAGCACAAAGCTTCCCTTGTAGTTCAGGGTTCATCCAAAAGTCCAAATGCAAATCTCTTCTATGGCAAACCATTATGTGACATAGTAATCAAATGCTTTCCTGAAAAATCTTTGAAAACACCCTCAAATAGCCATAGTATGCAGGAGACAAGTCTAAAGGGTTTGGAACGATGGAGAATCACCTAAATCATTGTTAACTTGTAGATATTTGATTAACTGATTTATTATCAAGCTAATTGTCATGTTTGCAGCTGAGCACACGCTATATAATGGGGGAAAAAAAGTCTAACTTCAGATGACACACATGCTGCCACTTTTTGCCATAATGACTAATTCAGAGATCAGCTTGGATTTTTATCAAATAAAATCCCTCCAAGATATATATGCTTTACTTTTGTTGCATGAAAAGTGGTACAGCACTCGGTCAGGTCCTGATTATGTTTTCCTGGATGATTCGGTTTGCACCTGCATACCTTTAAAGAAATATTTGCATTACAATGTGCATTTTCTGGCAAATAGCTGAATCCCAGCAGTGACAGGATGTTCAGCCACTGCTGGGATTTTGTCTCTTGCTACACGGCAGGAAAAGTTAAAGTTGAGACTGTTTTTATTTTCACCTAAAATATGTTCAAATTGCCTTAGATGGTTTTTCGAACTTCTTTCCAGTGAATCTGAGGCTTTACTGCTTTCCTTTTTTGTTGCTTCCAGAAACAAAGCCTTCCGGACCCTGCAGGAGGCGCTGAAGTGTAACTATGAACACTGGCAGATCTGGGAGAACTTCATTGTTGTCAGCACTGACATCGGGGAGTTTTCTGAAGCCATCAAAGCATACCACCGACTCATGGATCTACGGGAAAACTACAAAGACGTTCAGGTAAATAGATTCGCCATGTTCCTCTACATCAGTCACCAGTGGATAGAGGAGACACTGCGGCTGAAACTGGAAGGATTTCAGATAGAGATGCAGAGCAGAGTTTCAATCCTGCATTTGAGCAGACTTTGATTTGTCTTTGGATGATTTATCATCATTAAATTAAGGTGAAGTCTTAGCTATTATCCCAGTCAGCATAACTGAAACAACGTCTGTGTTTTCTGTGTACGTTTTGTCACAAAATCATTATGTGCATTGATTGTATTCTAATTTAAGACTGATACCTTTGATTTTAATCAAAATGAGACCAGAAGCACCATCGGCTGTATTAATTCACTCCTGTAGAGTGGCCAATGGGTTTCAAACAGACTGCAAATCCACAAATGTGCAGCAAAAATAAAAGGGAGACTAACACATGAAACACACCCAAATTAAAAACATGCTGAACGAGGCAAAAAAAAACAAAACAGAAATGATAAGTTAAGAAAATCTCCTAAATATCTCTGTAAAGCAGAGTTCCTCCAGACCACTAGGGGGAGACTGATTAGGGACAAGACTCTTGGCTATCACTAACAATCAGTAAGGACTCTGCAGTGCTGTCTGGATAAGAGCTGGCAGTAAGGAAGGAGGAAGGGAGCAGGACGCTTCCTTTCATAAATACTTTATGCAGTTTGACTTGTTTCAGTGTTTATTTCTTGGTTGATATTGGACCGGTCTCTGATATCAGTGTCTGCTTTTCAGAAACAACTATAGTCCATCTCTAAAGATTTAATACAAAACTTGACAGTTTAATGCCGATAATATTGGAAGTAGAAAAGAACGAGCCCGAGGTCAGAGAGCTGGACACAGAAACTGTAGCCTCAGCCCTTAATGGAGCCGCCCTGTGGGGTAGCACCAAACCTGCTCTCCACCTGTGGGATCACTTTCAAAATAAAAGCCACTAGTGCTACAAAAACAGAAAATCCTTCATGATCATCACAGCCAACCTCTTGATTAGTAAAAGAACATCTGATTTTTTTTGTGTTTCCTATATGCTGAATGATTGAATTTGTGTAAGCATAGCAGGCTTCTCTAAGTGGGGTCACAGCTTTAAGGTGACTGGGAAACTGACTTTAGTGGCTTCTTAAAGCAGGCATAGCCAGCTCTCACATATCGGATCAAACTGGACCAGATTTAAGCGAATCTGGTGCAACCGGCCAAGGAGAGAGACTGAGCAAAGCTGTGTTAATAGCAACCAATCAACAGTCACACTGATCCAGATGTTAACAATTAAATATAAATACTAACAGTAGAGTTAGCGAAGGACTTGATCTGTTTAAATGCAGCGGTTCTGGTTCTGGCCTCAGATGTAACTTTGCACTGAACCCTTTTATTCCCTCTGTAGATTCTACAGATCCTGGTGAAGGCAGTTGTTGAGAACCTGACCGACAGCCAGGGGTCGCAGGCTGGCTCGCTGACGCCCAAACTGAAGGAGCTTCTGGGCCGCGTCAGTGCTCGCCACAGTAGCGACGCTGAAATATGGCGCCAGTACGCCCTGCTGTACGGAGGGGGTCGCGGCTCGAACCCAGACGACAACGACAAGGTGGGTTTGTCTCTATGATGTGCTGAATTTGGGCCCATCTTTAAGCAGATATGGATCTGAAAGCTGTACCTTTATAAATCCTCAGTTTACCCTGATGCTGAGTCAACTGGGTCGGACCCAGCTCAATATCTGGGCCAGTACTACAAATAAAAATGTTGATGTATTTCTACTTGCTAAAACAAATGCTGCATTTTTAAAGTGTGGTGAGCAGAGCGGTGTTTGTTGTCGTCTCCAGGCGCTGCAGTTCCTGTCCAAAGCTCATCGCTGTGAGGTTCAGAGCAGCAGCGGCTGGGATAAGGACCCCCTTCTTTTTAAGGAGGTGATCAGAAGAGCCATCGACATGGGAGAGGGTGAGGAGAACACTTTGCCACCGCTCACATCTTTACGCTTTAAAGGAGACTGACTGGAGACACACAGCTCGATGTGTGGAGAGAATCAAAAACTCCATAGAAGCACCAACACGTCTGCAGCAGCTGTTGGGCACGGCGGCAGAGGAACTGTGATCTTCCTCTCCTGCAGAAAGAGACAGAACCTCCTCCAGAATTTTTCTCTTAATGTTTCCATTAATCCCAATCAGTTCTGTAGTGTGAACTGGTTCCTGCGGGTCTTTGTTTGGCCGTGTCACGAACCGCTCGGCTCCACATCAACATCTTCAGATCGTTACAATCCTCAGAGGTGACTGCAGCTGTTTTTTGGGGGCCTCAGTGCGGATTATTGATTGGAAAAATAGCAATGCAGGCTCCCCAGGGGTCCTTGAAATCCTGGAAAGTTTTCGTTTTTGAAAATATAAGTTTAAGGTCTTGAAGGTTTTTCAAAAACAACCATTAAAGAATTCCAGGTAACATTTGACTATAACCATCATTTATAAATGATTAACAGATGTTTGATAATCATTTATAAACTGCATCTAAGCCATATATAAAAGTTAAATAGATCATATTGTCCTGTCATGTTAGTTTAGCCCCAACCCTAACATCAGGATACCCTAATAAATGATCCACTTACCTTTTATAAATGGTTTAGATGTTTATAAATAAATCAAATATTATTAAACTGTCTATTATCATGAATAAATGGTATCCTTACCACTGATAATTGATAGCTTTGATGGCTATTGTAAAGTGTAACCAGATTCCCAGAATGCTGGGTTTTCACAGGTCCTTAATTTTCAGGAAAGTTTTTGAATTTGAAAAAATATACCCACGGTCTGGATATTTCTATAAACAGCAATAGCATGACGCTGATCTGTGAAAGTCCTTGAATGTTTTTCTTGAGTTCTTAAATTTTACACTTATCCCGGCTGCTGTTAACATGTTATTGTTCTTTGTTTAGACCATAGATGGTTGTGTTTTCTGTACGTGGCTAACATTAGCATAACAGGACTAGCATCTGTGCTTGCTGTCTCCTAGCTGGTGAACCAATGAATTGCAGGTTGCGTAAAATTTTTAATCAAGTTGGTGCGTAAAGGTCAGGTCACACCCCTCCGACTTTTCAATATCCGATTCATTTTTTTTGCATGCTATGCTGACTGTGTATAGAGAAGCTCATGCTAGGAATAGAACAGATCCAGATCTGTGCGGATTTTGTTTTAACTCTGTTTCCCATGAAATGAAGCAATGACTTTGACTGGAACAGATTATTAAAAAGAAAGAAAAAAAAGCATAAATAGGCAGCCCCACGTCATGACCATCGTACGTAGCATACCCTTAAACCAGAACAGATAGAGGATTTTATTTTTTTTAAAAAGAGACTGGGTTTAAAACAAAAGAAGCAATAAAGTCTGTGGGATGGTTCATATGGATAAAGCATTTAGATTTTTTTTTCAATGTTTAATTGATTGTTTATGCCAAGTCTGCCCCGTGTGCTAAAAACACGCAGTGCAACTCCAGACCTGACCGTTTCCTCTTGTGATTAACAAATTTAATTTCGTATTATACCCAAAGAGGATGAGTTTTACTTTGTAACCACGTCTGAATTTCTACGCATCCCCCTGCAGAAAGACATGTCTGACGTGTTTATCCCCATCGACTCTCAATGAGCCCTAAACACCACAACCTCTAAGGGACGATTTTCTGTCAGATCAAACACATAATTGGATTCATTGTGTTCAGGGCTTTGTACCCTGCCCAGAAAATGCAAATTATTAAGATGTATGTTTGTCAAAGGACCTGTAACATTCAGTGTTGGTGGTTTGAGATTGTTTTTAAGCTGAGGTGAGGCTGTAAGAACCATTTTACAACACATTTGCTAAATAGCTTCAAAGCCAAATCAATCAACATATCTGTTGGCAGATCATCTCATTCACCTGCTCAGATTAGAGGCAAATTCAATTATTTAAAAAAAACATTTAAACATATTTTAAACCACTTTAGTAATGTGGTGGATTATTAAAAAAAAAAAAAAAAACATTCCAACACTACGGGAATAAAAAGGAATCCAGCAGCAGAATCAGAGCCAGAGGAAGGTCTAGAACCTTCTGTTCTTTCATCAAATCCACCAGACATCACTGGTAATGCTGCAGACTGATGGGATTCTGCAAAGAATTGATTGGAAAATAGACCACATCTTCCTTATATTTGTGTTTTTGCCTCTAATTTAAACAGTTAAATAAAAATTATTACGTTACAAACTATAGAAACTTATATTTTTACTTGTAATAAGATAATGGAGCAGTACATTTTTTGTTATTAATCTAATTTTATCATCTTACAAACTTGCTTACATCAAAGCAAAATACATTTATTACAGTAAATCATATTTATAGTCAAAAACCACATAAAGAGAAGACTGAAGGTTTTATTTATAGGATGTATGAATATAAAGTGCAGCAAACACTGGTCATAAAATGGACATCTGAGTGTCTGAGGACAATTTCCTTTACAACTGTGCTAACGTCAACGTATTTCAGGCTGAAGAGCTCACAGGCTTGGTGGCTGGGATCCATGGCAACGTGTCTGACCTCTTTCTGGACTCCTTGAACATAAACCGAGTCTAGATCCGTCGGACTGACCTGGACTTTAGTTCATAAGGGTTTCCAACAATTCTCAGCTTCTGACCAGATTAATTTTTTCTTCAGATTAAACTTAAAAATGACTGAAAATTGAGATCCTCCGAAAAGTGGCTGCAGGATTTTAGAATGTTTGAAACATTAAGATCATAATTAACTCCAACTAGAGTCCAGCCTAGAAGTAACAGGAAGCAGGATCCATATTTTTTCCTATATTTTCCCTGAAACTTGAGGATGTCCTAAAGTGTAAAAACCAGACAGTGGGACAGTATGTTAGCCTCCAAGCTCTGATTGATTTCGTTATCAGGTCTTTCTGTCTGTCATGTTTGATCCATGAAAACCAAAAGGTTTCAGAAGAGATAAATCTGTAGACGTGTTCTGACTCTGTTTCTGTCTCTCAGTGAGCATCAGCTGCAGCGAGAAGAAGAGCAATCCAGCAGAAGCTCTGCAGATACTCTCCTCCACTCGCCTCAGTCTTAGGAGCCTGGCCACCAAAGCCAAGGTACGAGTTCTGCACCATGCTGGATTAACACAGTTTAGAACAAATACATTGGTTTAAAAATGAAGGTAATTACTTCACCTTATTTGTATGAATAAATACAGAGTGCAGTAATGATATGATCAACGTTTTCTGTTGCATTGTAATTTTTTTAATAGTGCCACAGATTAAAGACCAATCAGTTCTAACCAACCTCTTAAGAGGTTAGGGGGCAGGGCATTTGCTTCCTGGAGAGACAGCAAAGGTTGGCAGTTTAAAACGTAAGCGGTTGCGTATAAAAAAAAAAGCGTAAAACACTTTGTTTCGATCGGTCAGGATATTATCATTATCATGTATTATACAACATTATTTTTACATCCCACAGCGCTAACACTGCATCAACAGTGGGATTTTCTACCTGAACTGCTGTTTTAGAATTCTAAAAATGACTTAGGATTTTTAGAATATATATA
>JAUZNJ010034362.1:0-12745 GCA_034780135.1 Jordanella pulchra | reverse complement strand
TTTTTCCTTCTGCTTTTATCTATATGTTTTCTGTTTTATTTTAAATTTATTGTAACTTCATCTGGCCCGGTGCTCTGTTTAAAGGGGCTGTTATATAGCTATACAAAAAAACTCCAAAACGATTTATTCATAATAAAATAAAGGTAATATACACCATCCGTCTAACTGTCTATCCAATTCTAAATACAGTTCCAGCCCAGGCGCAATGAGCAGACATAAACAGATGGGTGTGCCATCTGTCAGCAATATGGTAGAAATATAAGAAATTATTTTTAACATTTAACTCTTAGTTTCCCTCATCCAAATTGTAAAGCAACAAAACCTCTTCTGTTTGTAACTTTCTACCATCCACCATGTCCTTACTCTGAAGTTTTAGATCAGTTTTTAGAGTTCCTATCTGATTAAGTGTTAGATACTGACAAGGTCATTACAGTGGGGGATTTTAACATCCACGTTGAAGGTGAAAGCTTAAATGCAGCCTTCAATTCTATCTTAGACTCCATTGGCTTTGCTCAAAATGCGAATAGTTCCACACATTCCCATCTTCACACTTTGGACCTTGTATGGCATTGGATGTGAAGAAATAACAGTATTTCCTCACAATCCTTTCCTCTGACCATTTTTTTTAGCAACTTTCAAAATTGCTTTAACAGAGTTCTCCTTCCCCAAAAGAAATTTTCACTGTAGCAGATCATTATCAGATAATGCAGTTATAAATTTCAAATAATCTGTTTCATTTCATCTCCTCCGTATCAATGAATAATACTGCAGAGGACAGAAGTTCAGTTTATTCCCCCTTACAAGTTGGCGATTATGTTGATGAGGTTAATAGTTCCCTGCGCACTGCCATTGACAACATAGCCCCTTTAAAAAAGTCCATTAAAAAAAAAAAAAAAGCTGGCTCCTTAGTTTAATACAGCAAATTATTATCCTCATCTAAGCCTTCAACTGGTATGTTAGATTCAGTTCCAACCAAGTCAATTAAGGATTACCTCTGAGTTGCCCCTCCTTTTTAGATTTGATCAATCTATCCCTGCTACAGGGATATGTACCTCAGGCTTTTAAGGTAAGGTAGCTATATACTTTTACTGAAGAAACCATCTCTTGCCCAAGAAGACTTGGCCATTTATAGACCTATTTCTAATATTCATTTCTTATCTAGAACTCTTGAGAAAACAGTTTTTAAACAAGTGTGTGACCACTTAGACCGTAACGAACCTTTTGAAAAGTTTCAATCAGATTTTAGAGCTCATAATAGCACTGAAACGGCTCTGCTGAAAGTCACTAATGATATTCTAATGTCCTCAGATAATAGACTTGTATCTGCACTTGTCCTTTTAGAACTAAGTGCAGCATTTTATACAGTTTTATACAAGTTTGTTTATAGATGCTCGAGCTTGGCCTGTTTTTCAGCACAGTCCTGTTTCTCTTGCTGTGACAAACTATCTCTCTTTCATCCTCTCTCTTTCATCCTCTGACATGGGAGCTGGCTCAGAAATTGTCTGCCTGGCTGTGTCTTTCCTGGACGTCTGCCTGGCTGTGTCTTTCCTTTCTGTCGCCTCAAACCCCAGTCGGCCTCGGCAGATGACCGCTCACACTGAGTGTGGTTCTGCTGGAGCTTCCTTCCTGTTAAAGGAATTTTTTTCCTTTTCGCTGTCGCTACATGCATGGTCAGTGTGAGGGATTGCTGTCAAGTCAATGAGTCAATGCAATCAGCTGGTTTTCCTTAGATAGAAAACCTTTGACCAATCTGACTGTGTTATCTGACTGAATTGTCTCTGCAAAGTGCCTTGAGATGACATGTGTTGTGCATTGGTGCTATATAAAGAAACTGAATTGGAGTGAATTGCATTAAATTTTTTCTAAGCAGAAGCCCAGCTAAATGCACCAATTCATAAAATTTGTAGCCACAGTACACACTGCTTGCATTGTGTTGTTGACTCTTCAGATCCACAAATGTACGTATAAACAAACTTGAATGAAATGACTTCTTCAAAGACCAGGGAAAAATAGACAAGATTGAGACGTTCAAAGCCTATAGACTTGACTTAAACCTTTTTTTTAACTTCCTGATGAGTATACTATGCTTGATCTGAATGAAACAGTATACCATAATCCGCAACCATCTACCTATCTTTGCTGATGGCAAAATAGGTCACCTGCTGAGACGGATCTATGAGATTGATTTTTATTTAAGTCTAGGAGTTACATTTGAAATATTATCCCATAGTGAGTATGTATGAAGCTAACTATCTTGTAAGATCTAGGGGTGTGACAAAACGATTATGTCAATTCAATATTCTGGTACGCTTAAATACATTATAAGTATATCTAAGAAATTATCATTATTAATAAACATCAAAATTTATATAAATTAAATAAAATGTAGCACTCACAGTTTTTATTTGGAACTGTCCTCTTCTTCCTGTTGAATAATTTATTCATGCACTTGTTGCAGGTTTGATGTACTGAATGATATTTTGCTTTTTTGCCAAAAGAACACTTACGTTCGATTGAACGTATTCATCAAAATACAACTTTTTAATTATTGATGACTTTATTATTAAACTGCCTCGACAATGATTTTTGGAAGTGAGGATGAAAAATTGATGAGTCGATTTAGTTTATTTATAATATGAAGCCAGCTTGCATGTGTCCAGCATCCAACAGGCTGAGGTATCTCTGATAGTGCTCATAAAGATGAGATACTATAAGAGCCTAAACAAATATTAAAAACAACCCATGTTTTTTAATATATTTAATTTAGTGTGCCATTGAGAAAATTGGATCAGGAACCGTTCTCCATCAAATTAATATAATGTGTAGATTATGCATATATGAGTAAAAGCAGTGTTTAGGGCTTATTATTATTTTACAACAAAGTTAGTTTAAAAAGTTTGCCTATTTCTTATTTGATTACATCAGACAACTAATTGATTCCCAGGAGAAAATCATATTTAAATCCCATTTCTGCAAGACTTTACCTTCATATAAAAATCAGAAACCATGTTTCACTTATAACTTGACTGGACAAATACATCGGTTTTACATCTGAGGTAGGAAACCTTTAGTACTTGTTATCTATACCATGTACCATAATGTTTCAGCTTTACCATTTTCTCTTTAATTATGTTGGGGAAATTCAGCTTCATTGTATATGCTAATAATATCTGTAGTGCATTAAAATGTTGTAGGATAAGTTGTTCTTCCTTATTGTCTTGACAAAAACACAAAAAGATTCAAAGTATTTGAGCCCTTGTAAAGGGCAAAAGGTCCCCTGTGTTAACATTACTGCAAGCATGGTTTTTGTCAAAACTGCTTACAAATATTTTTCCTTGGATCGACTACCACGGGCTGTTTGCTGTTCTTCAACACCTACAGTTTTTTAAATATGAACATTGGATTTTGAATCTTTGCAAAAGACATTACTATAAATAAACAGGGGCCTGCACTGGTAGTTAAAATAGCATAGAGGTTAGCAACTATTGACCTGAACGGTTAAGTTGTAACTCTATCACAGGAGGAGAGACTGCATGTCAAAACAATAGAGCACTAAGTTCCCCAAAGATATCTCAATTGACAAAATGTGGTTGTTGTAAATACAGATTTTTGACACATTAGACAAGTTCAAATGTTTGGTTTATTTAGGATGATAATATCAGTCAGCCTGTAGTTTCTATGCTCTCCCCTACATGAATCAAATCTTTCTAGGCACTCTTTTGTCCAAAAGATGCTTGTTAGACGGAGGCAGATAAATTATCAATAAATTATAGTCAAGCAAGAGTAGCATTATGTTAACATACAGTCTTTTTACTTGTATAGAAAATAATAGAGGTAGATTTATTTTCCTAAACAAAATAAATATGTCTGTGATTGTGGAAAACAAGAAGAAAGAAGAGAGGTACAAACAAGACAAAACTAAATAATGTAGAAAAAATAATATATTAAAAGCTAAATGGTATAGCAGAAGAGATTAAAAAAAGCATCATACAGGAAAAAATGCTGTGATGTTGATAAAAAACAGAGTGTATTGCTGTCAAATCCTTTGTACATTTTCTTGTTACGACAATTATTTATTTTTTATTTACTATGTATATAGTTGTTTTTTTTACTTTTCAAAACAAGTCAACAAGTCATTTTTAATTCAATAGGATCTTTTCTTGAGAAAAAGAAAAAATAACAATTGATTAAAGCTGACAGGTACAGAGCCCACTCGTTATTTTACATGTTTGTGTTCCAAAAATGTTATTCTTTTATCTATTTATTTATCTATCTTTGCTATTATTATGATAACATGATCTAGTTTAATTCATGATTAGCTGTGGAATACCAAAAACTAAGATATCATAGTAAAAAGTCTGTTTGGATAAAAACACTTATAGCCTTATTTCATTTTCTTTCATTTATATTTTATGTTCTCTGTTGGATGATGTTGAAGATTGGAGCAGGATTAACAATAGAATCATTTCTGCATTTAAAAAATCTGGATTACTTTCAATCAGCATATAATCTAAGTTATATCTAAAGTTTTCAAAACTGGACTGAAAATGTCAAACCAACAAAACAAAACAAAATACATGACTTTAGAGACCAGTTTTATTTGGAAAACCAAAACAAAACAAATCACAAAACAACGTACAGAATGTTTTAAAAAAAATAAATAAATAAATAAATAAAAATACTTCCATGTAGTTAAGAATCTTAAAAGTGGTTTTGAGTAGTAGAAGGCTTTTTACTATGAGTTTGAGTTAAATTTAAGTAGTCAAGGAACATTAAAAGAATAGAAATCTAACTTTAGTCTCTTTTTGTTCCATCATAGCACAGGAGATTTGGAGATACAAACTTCTGGCATAGAAAGTTAGTATTAATGAAATAGCATGTTTTAAAAATGACCATTTCATTGCTATTCACAAATAATCAATATGGACCGAGCCTGAATAAGCATACACAAAATACTGAAACTGTTTATAAAGAAAGTGGAAACATACGTTTTGTGTAACAGACAAGACAGATGCCAGGTCCTTTTTGTAAACACTAAATGCTTCAGTATGCAATACAAATCTAACCCTTTTAATATGTTGTTGTTTCTGTTCTAAGACATAAACAAAAATACTGCATCTACTGGATGAATTCCTCATCTTCTTACTTCAACGTGTCCAGCACCTACAGAGATTCTCCAGGCACTGCTGTGGCAAAGAATGTGATCATCATGGCTCTTGGCATTACAATCAACTATATCAATGGGACACTGATTCACACCTTCAGAAAACACCAAGTCAGTTTTTTTATCCTTCACTGTGAGTTATTCTTGTCATTGCGTTTGAATAAAATCTACCTTTATAAACGAAAACAACTAAAACATCTTTCCTTCTCTTTCAGATATTTTACATGAATCCCCGTTACATCCTTTTCATCCATCTGGTGGTAAATGATATGATCCAGCTGACTACATCAATCAGCTTGTTCGTCATTAGTTACGTCTTCTACAAAATTAACACTTCTGTCTGCTGCCTCATTGTTACTTTTGCTGTTTTAACCACTGTCAATACTCCTTTAAATTTAGCTATGATGGCGGTGGAGTGCTACATTGCTATTTGTTTCCCACTGCGACATGCTGAACTCTGCACCATAAAACGAACATATTTTCTCATAGGTTGTATTTGGGTTTTGAGTGCAGCATCAATCTTACCAGACATCTTTATTATCCTGGCAGCAGAGCCTCTATGGTTATTTCACTCCACAATATTTTGCAACAGGGACAGCCTGCTCCGACACCCAATAAATATACAAAAAAGGGATGCTTCTCACATCATTTTTTTAAGTGGAGTTTGGTTCACCCTTTTCTTTACCTACTTCAGGATCTTTTTTGTTGCTCAAGCAGCAAACTCAGCTGAAGGAAAAGCAAAAAGGGCCAGAAATACCATCCTACTTCATGGAGTTCAATTGCTTTTGTGTATGCTAACATATGTAGCTCCTTTGGCACATAAGATTTTTCTGTTCCTGGCCCCTGCATATTCTGTCCAAATCCTTTTTGTTTTGTACATATTGATCCAGATTCTGCCCAGGTTGGCCAGTCCTATTGTGTATGGGCTACGAGACTACACATTCAAACAGTACTTGGGGAAGTATTTTCTGTGCACTATTAGGGCAGCCAACAAATTACATCCATCAGTGAAACTTTTTGTATTGTTGTAGATGTGCTAAATTGGATTTTTTAAAATCATGTAGTTTGCTGTCCTGTACTTAAATCTAGCACTCAAACAAAGGATTTTAAAAAGCAAATCTGAGACAAAAAATGAACAAGTTCAGTTGATCCACTCGATTTCCCAATTAAACAACCTGTGAGTAATAAAATAAATCTAAATATTCAAAAATATAAAAACTATATTATGAAACAAAATACATCGAAAATATCTAACTTTCTTGAAGCTGTATCTATGACAAACATTCTCTTCATCCAAATTGTGCTCCTAGAACCTGTTCTTTGCTCTTTTTTTTTTCTTCACCTTTCATGGGGTCAAAAATAAGAATGCTATCATGGGGAGGAAAGGAGCTCTGGATAACTGATCCAAATCCGCTGCTGGATGATGCTTGTGATGCAAGTATAGGCAACAGCCAGAGCTCTCCATTACAAAACCCAAAATATATGAAGGTGTGTATTTTGTCACACACACCACACATAATGAATCTCTTTGAGGTGGGCTGTGCTTATACACCCTGTGAATCATGGACAACTGTATAGCTCCTGTGTGGCAGATATAGTATACTGAACTATTGAAAGGAAGCTTCCTCTTCCTACCTTCCTTACTGACAGCTCTTATAAAGACTGAAGAACTTTTGTTTAAATTAAGTGGCTTCACTGATTTGCACTATTTAGATGAACCAATTTTTTATTTGTGATTTTGTGGAAGTCTTGACCTGAGCTTCTTAGGAAACAAAAGCCTTTGCCAATCACAGTCCCCTTGGAATCACTTTGAATGATTACCTGTATTCACTATAGTGTATGGCTCTGAGTTATGAACAGCCTTTTCTTTGGTCCTTTTGCTTCATTTTCAATTAGCTGGAAAGACTGTAGCCAGGACAATCACCTTTCAAATATTCATTCAATATTTGAAATTTAATTTCCATCATTTATTGTAATAGTTCAACAATTCCCCTTTTCTCTGAAGTTTATGATTTAAAAACAACAACTGATTATTGTAATATAAGAAATTTTAAGCTATGATCTAAATTAAAGAAATATTGGAATGATCGATCATGCTTAGGTGCTATTTAAGCTTTTAAATACTTTGTTAACATATTAATGGAACATTTTAAGGGCTCTCATCCTTTCTTTTATGGATAATCAATTTGGTTTTACATATAAAAGGTAAGCACATGTTGTCTATGGCTATTAATAGTACTTAGGAATGTACAAATGTGAACTGTGTAAGTTTTTACTATATTATTAAGATTCCTGCTGTGCTATTTGTATTGCCTGTAGTTTATTTTTCTGAAATCTGGTAGTAAAAATGATAGAATAAATTAAAAGTTAAAATTGTTTGAAATTATTTTTTTAATGAATTCCTAAAGCCTCCTGCTCCCCCTTCCCTCTTGATCTTGTTATCTTCTCTTTTTTTCTGGAGTTCTTTATTGGACTGGATGACCGGAGTTTACAGAAACAAGACACTTTTTAAAATGTATTATTTGTAACTACTTATAAATAGCAGGAGCTTTTGTGGGGTGTGGGAGATTTGTATTTCATCATGCTGGTCTTTTGCTTGGTCAAGGATGTAATCTGATCCCTTGGTCTAAATCCCAAGTCAGCCTGTGTAATTATGTTGTTCACTTCAATATGAACCATGAGATTACAATCATAATCAGCTTGCTGAAATGTACTTGAAATTGTTGAACAATTTTCCCATATGAGTCCTACAACTCATGTACAGTATATCACATGTGGGCACGTGACTCCAATATAACAAAAAGACCCACTAATATCATTTAATACGGGACGTTACTCGTGCGAGGACGGTTAAAACCAAAGGCAAAACTTAAGGCACTTGATGGGATTTATTTAGCCAACAATTATCCAAAAACTTGGAGCACCTCAGAGAGTACTGACTTATTATTCTTAGGTGGTCAGCTGGTTCTTTGAACCGGAATAAAAAATTGATGGTAACTTCACCTAGTTGATAATTTATGAAACAGCACAGCACTGTAAAATGCATCTCCTTGATCTGAGTACACAGACTAGAAAGAATCACATCAAGGGAGTCATGTAAACTTTAAAAACCTTTTTTCCACATTCAGACCAAGGAAACAGGTTTTTCTAAAGGGTAGCATGCAGGGCAAGATACATGGTATGGTATGGTATGAGAATATTTTGTATTTTAGCCACTAATTGTCTGCAGATGTACCAGGTTGTGTACTTCAAAACTTTTTTCTGAAGCTTTTTATTATTTTGACAGTTTCTAAATTTTTCCATGCCGCTGGTTTAAAAAGGAACTTTTATTTAATCCTCCATAATATTCCCCCACTATTTACATTTTAGTTTATGATAGTTTACAGTTTACTTTTGTTAGTAAGGTGTGGTGATATGATAACTTAAAAAAAGCATCGTTGAACTGCAACATAGTCTTCCATCTTCATCCAGATGAGCTTGCAGAGCAACGTAACAATCAGCAGGCCTGCGGACACACAAACATTTTGCCACTAGCATCCACACATGCAAGCACAAAAACAGACACTCCCACATGCATCTAGTCCCATGACCATCCTGCATATAAACTCTATATTTGGATAAGTCAAGCAGACCTGACTTACTGTCTGCAGGATAAACCTGTATGACCATCACCAGGTGAGTCTGTGCTTGGTCTTATTTTTGTTTATACAGGTGACTGCCTAATATTAATTCAACATTTAAAACAGTATTATAACACATTCATTGTCTTTTTTTAAATGCTTATATTTTCCTCCTGTTAATGTTACTAAAAGAGAAAAAACAAATATGTGCACACATTTTACTGGTTACTTTATGATTTAACTGTGTCCTGCTGTTTTTGGTTTGGACGCTCATTGGCTGCAGAGGAAGAGAAAACATTTACTGATCAAAACAGATATGCATACTTTTACATCGTATTGAATATCCTCACACACTACATTGTGGTGTGAAAGTGTTTTTCAGAATTTCATTGCTGTGTTGATAACAGAACCAACTTTTTAAAATGGTGACCTGTAAAATTACTTGGGTGAGGATTAGACTAAAACTACATAGGAAACACAATACCTACACAACTTTAGATTATTGGTTTATTTATTATATGTAATGATAAATATTAATACCTCACAGATTAACTGCTATGTTTCTGATTGCATAAGAAAATAATTTATTTAGTTTTAACATTTACTTGTTAAACATTTCTCTTCAGTTTGGCACACAATATCAGATGACTTATAAGCCCTCTAAATACTGGCATGAATACTACTACAACTGTCAGTCGGGACCCGCTCTACGTAGCTATCATCAAGAATGTGATCACTGTCGTCCTCTCTCTTGCTATCATCTACATTAATGGGACTCTGGTTCACACATTTAGAAAACATCAGGTACTGATTTTTTCTATCTGTTATTCTCAACGTTTTAAAAGTGATTTTGCAAAAAAGAAAAATGACTACAGAAGAACAAAAATAGCCAATTTTAAGGTGCCCCATATCGTCATCCAAACTGTGTTCATTTGTTCAAACTATTATACTGTCTGCAGGTAAAAAATTCATTTTCAACCAGCAGCCAAGTAACTATTTGAAACTGCTGCTGTCTGTCAGGGCTAGTTAAATATTTAAGCACATTTCTGAAATAAAGTTTTGTAACAATCAATTCATTATTAAAAATATGTGCTTGTGCCATAGAGGTACAAGACACCAGTAAAGAACCTGCTGGTTACTATGCACTTTATCTTCAATTAAGAAGGGATTTAATCTCCTTTCAACAAGTTTTTGATATATTTCACTCTATGTGTTAAAATGATAAAATGATAAAGCAATTTGTATAAAATATTGCAGGGTAGACGTTTTTCTAAACCTTTTTATTTGAAAATGTCTTATTGACAATTTCAAATACAGGACCTACATACCAACAAGAGATGGAAATAAATAATGAACATGTTAAGTTTTGACCTACAACAGGTATTAATAAGGTTAATTGTATTTTTTGGAAAAGAATTTTCCCCTTTCAACAAAATATTTACAAACAGAATCTCAGAAAATAAAAGAAAATATTGCAACCAATTGGAATCCAGCTTGTTTTGCAGTATTTGTTTACAGTATAAAAACTGACTTTCTGTGTCCTGAAAAATGTCATTCTTCGTTTCAGGTTTTCAACACAAACTCTCGTTACATCTTGTACATCCACCTGGTCATCAACGATATCATCATGCTGGTATTGATGATCCTGCTGCAAGTCCTGAGTTACATATTGTTTAAACTCAATGTCTCATTCTGTATAATTATGCTAATGATTGCCCTACCTTCAAACCTAAACAACCCTTTAACACTTGCGGCTATGTCTTTAGAGTGTTATCTGGCCATATGCTTCCCTCTCCGCCACCCTCAGATCTGTACTGTCAGGAAAACCTACATTGTTGTCGCTGTGATATGGCTCCTAAGTTTACTGACAGTCCTGCCAGATCTGTTTTTTGTGGTGGCCACAAGACCTGCAAGATACTTTCATTCCAGAATTTTCTGCTTGTGGGCTAACATTTTCTCAAACCCTATCCTTGAAAAAAAGAAAGATGCGTCTAATATTTTGTATCTAGTCATTGTTTGGCTAATTATTTTCTACACATACTTTAGGATTCTTTTCACTGCACAAGCTGCTTCAGCAAATGCAAAGAAAGCGAGGAACACTGTCCTACTTCATGGCTTCCAGCTGCTGCTATGCATGTTAAGTTACCTTCACAGTATAATGATACAGGGACTGTCGAGTTTGTTTCCCGAAGATACTCTGGCTATTCGATATGTAATTTCACTACTGATTCAGGTTATGCCGCGGCTCATCAGTCCAATGGTGTACGGCATAAGGGACAAGGTGTTCAGAGAGTACTTGAAACAATACTTGTTACCAGCACATTCAATTGTTTATCCAGAAAAGTTTAGAAAAGGGCCAAAGTAAAATGTGAAATTTAAGAACCGTTTTCAATGTAGAGGAGTTTTCTGGGAAGAGATTCTTTATTAATCTATTTTCTTCTACAACCGTTAAGAGATAAAACAGCCCAGGTATGAAAATATTTGTTCTAATTTTTAAACAACTGATGCAGATTTTTTATTTAGAGGAGCTGAGAGATCTTCAATTGGGGCAAATAACATTAATCCTCCAAACACTTAACTGCTGCAGGTTGGTATTTCTTAAATGCAACATCATCATATTGTTCTTTGACTTTAAGCCATGTAAAATATTATAATTTCTCCCATTTAAAAACTTAAAAGTGGCTTTGATGAGAATGTTAGTGATTGCGTGTTTCCACTATCATGAACATGATACATGAGTGACTGGATTTGAATATACATTGTTTGCAACCAACGAATGCTTACTAATGTGAGTAATGTAAAAAAATAAAATGTAAAGATGTGTAGAATGCTGAAACATTCAACCAATGAGACATTTTTGTTATCTACTAACCTTTGGAGAAGTAGCACAAAGGTACATCTAAAATGTACTAATTCCAACCATGCTGCTTTCTGAGATAGTTTTCTAATCTGATAGCCGTATTTGGTGTAATCCTGACTGGAAATGATAGGAATAAAAGAATAGCACTAAAAAAAAAACCTGGATATAATAAAGATTTTTTCCAATTGGTACAATCCCCAGAGGGGGCAAATGAAGCATCTAGGGCAATCAAGTTAGATAAAGGTTTAAGGTCTTAGTAATATTCGATCATTACAGCCATGTTTTAAATTGTTTACATTTTACAAAATTAGCTGGTTAGATGGTGTGCATAAAAAGTCTCATAACTTATTCTGTTATTTGGTTCATTTACAAGTTCTCAACACTCTTATACACTGAGTTGTTGCATAATGTTTCTGCTTCCTTGTTATTTTAAAGCAATACCGTGTAACTTTTAGCTAATAGGGTCATTTAATCTTTAACTTCCAGGTTTAGTACCCCCAAAGGCCACTAGCAAAAAGTGTCACAACGCTGTTAGTCACAAAAAAGATACACAGCTGAAAAAGCTGCATATCTCCCAGATTTCCCTTCATAATTATCCTACTTGTCCCACATTTGTTTTTGTCTTTTTAGATCTGGTCACCCTGGTTACTCTGTGTTACCTTAAGTAAACATGTTAAGTAATTTAAAACTCAACCTAATGCAAAGCTGCCTGTTGTGTACCACAAAAAATAATTGTATGCAAATATATATATATGTATATATATATATATATATATACAAGACTGTGTTTAAATAACACTTTTTGGGCTGGCCAATATTTTAATAAAAATTAGATTTCATTTTACAGGAAATATTGTAAAACTGGCCCAGTTCATAATACAACCACCACTGTGCTTGATACAAATCTTGGGTTACGGAGTTTCTGCATTCACAAACGCATCTTCTGATAATAAAAATAAAATGAATGAATAAATTGTTTAGTTGTTTTATTATTCCTCAACTGGTGGTTATAAAAGAAACTGATACAACCCTGGCAGCATGGGGGAGGGGCAATAGGGGGGCTGTTTATTTTATTAAGGTCTTGGGTTTTTTACTGTACAA
>JAUZNJ010034361.1:0-12745 GCA_034780135.1 Jordanella pulchra | reverse complement strand
TATATATTTATATGCACTTGCTGTTGTGCAATATGTCTGTGGTCCATTTTCTTGGTTTTTTCTTCTTACTTTTTTATTTTTGCAGATTAAACAGAAATGCTATTACAAATAGAAAAAAAAAGTTCATCAGATGATCAACAGAGAAATGAAAAAAAAAATAGCTAAATACATAATCATGACAGCACAGGAGTAGGGAATACATGAAATCATCATAACCAAGGTCAAAATGGAAGTTACCTCTCAAATAAGTGGAAAATTACAGAACTAATTGGGGACAGCATATTGTCATATACCCCCTATTGTGGGTACTCAGATGGTAAAGTTTTCTTCTATGGGTTGGGGTTAGGTTAAAGACTAGGATGTGAATTCGGTTCAGGTTAGGTATATGTTTGCAATGGTTAGGGTAAGGGTCTAGGTTAGGCCATATACAGTAAAATCGCAAATGGCACAATCTGGGAGAAAGTTGTAAGCTCGGGTCTTGGCAGAGTGGCCATAAATCTGTTCAATTTGGATTTTGCCATGGCGAGAACAGCAAAAACTCTGAAAGTTGGAAGGAAAAATTATAGCTGGCCTAACCCAAACAATTTGTTTCTATCTAAAATTTCACTCCCCTTGATTATACAATTACTTTGAAAATCATTATTGAATTAATGAAAAAAATTTCAAGGGCAAATTAGGTTGAAAAGGATTTAGCCATTTCATCTACTTCCCTCTGAATTTCAAATGGACATTCTCAGACCTTCAATTGTCTTTATAACACTTGAGCACTCAAGTCTCCCAACATGTTTTTACCCTTCAAAGATCTCAGATTCTGAAGAGGACAACCTTTTAAGTGCTTCCCCTCTGAGCTGAAATGTGTTTACACCTAAGACACTTTTCTTCACCCTTCAATCAAAGATGCTTTCCCATTGCACAGAAACCAGATGGGAAAATTTGTGTATGTTTGGGGTAGTGTTTCCTTTCACATAACAGCTTGACTGTAAATACAGTAAGTGGTATCTATGAGCGTGATCAACAAACAGAGTTTTGATTTTGGTGTTTATTTAACTTGTGAGTTCAAGTTTTTAAGAGCTCAGCATTAAGTAGGTATCTTGAGGATAGATTTGAAACACTTTGCTTTGATATAATCTTTGAGTTATTTTTAAGTTTCGCACATGCACGGCATAATCTTGCATGTACAACAACACCCTTCACAGTATCAGGTTTGCAGAGTAAGAGTGTTTATTCCTAAAACAATCCACTCGTTCCCTAAGCTGAAGTATTTAAACTGAGTCTCAAACACTCTCCTTTGAATTTAAGTAATTGGTTGCTTCTGAAATTGAAATTTCACAGGCAGTAGATCGCCACAAAATGCAGTGAATCTCAAAGAATGATATTCTTCTGAGTTTTTAGATTTTAGGTACTGTATATGTGTGAGTGCAGACATGTATCCAGCTTTATTAGTATTCTATCAGTAGAGCCATATGAAAGTGTCATCTCCCTTTTTTTAAAGTCACCTCACCTACTCATTTCTGCTGCTCTCTTGCTTGGTTCCCTTTCTATTCAAAGGTCCAGAGTGTGCCCTGTGGGCAGCTGTTAATGTGGAACTTTGAGGTGAGTGTTATTAAACCTTAATGACACACAGCCACCTGTCTGGATTTCAATACAAGAATGACTGGGACAGTCATAATCACAGAGAATCTATAATTTGAGGATTGAAAAGAGGCTTTCTTGCCATGGTCGGTCTATTTGTTATGTTCCACATGTTTCCAGTAAAGTATGCTTTTTTTTAAAATCAAATTTAATTTTTATTTTTCTTTCTACACAAGCAATGTTTGCCTTCTCAGCCTATCTCATGTTTAAAAAGAACAAGTATATTTCCATGCAATCCCAGTAATTCATTTCAGTTGAGTTCTTTTTCAGTTTAATTAAAAATATAACATTGTTTCCAAAACTAAATTCAAAGTTATTGTAACTAATATTATATGTATATTTTTTAGATTATTTTTTATCTGGAGAATCTTAGCACTTAAAAGAAAAACAAAATTAGAAATATACGCTTCCCAAACTAATAATAATAAGAAACACATGAGAAAATGTCATGTTTGGGTTTTTTAAGTGCCGAGCCGACATGCAGAACACCAAGACAAAAGAGCTTAATCAGATTTAAGATGTTTAAGAGATATTCTGAGGAGCGAGGCGAGAGCCAGGTCCAGGGAGGTAACACCGGCTGAAGCAGACACTGGGAGAGAGAGCAGACTGATGAGTTCAAGGCCAGTTGGAAAACTGAGAAGCAATTTGAATGTGCATTCTCCAAATTTGAATAATATAGCTTAATATAGATTGACGTTAATTTAATTTATCTGTTGGATTCATATAAAAAAAATTAACTTCTCGTTATTATAAGAAAGTTGGGACTGGATTTTTGTATTTAGGAAAACTCAAATTTCTCCAGAGGTGTATAGGTGAACAGACCAAACAACCAGTTTTTTCATGAGTGATTAAAAAATGTATCTTCATCATTTTGTTCTGGATTTCTCTCCTGTGACCTTGTCCACACACCCACCTTTCTAGAGGATGGCTGGGTTCTCTTGGCGTTTCACTGTGAAGAAAAGATGACAAATTTACAATGAAATCAAAACACTGAAATTAATTTAAAATGTTAAAGAGTATGAAAGATGTATTCACATTTGCACAATGGATGTCTAGCTTACTTGTTGATATAATTACTGTATATTTGTTTATTTTAACACTCATTTTTTATTTTTGAGACAACACACCATGAAATTACAGCTCCTGTTATTTCGATTGTTTGTAGAAGCATGAAAGTATTTTATTTCTGTACAATCAGAGGGTTACCTTTCCAATAAGCTTACTGTTCAGTCATCTTCAGCACAATTATGTATTCCTCTCCTGGTGATTCTAACTGTAAAGGAAGAGTCAACATTGTCTATGGAGTTCATCAGAACTTCCTCCATTGCTAATCCTCTCCACCAGGAGCTGTAGATGTTGGCATGAGACTTTGAAGCTGCTTTATGGTGTTAATCCAGGGAATTATTTCTCCAAGTCTGGAATCAAAAAAATATAATTTACACCCTAATATATTCAGCATGACATTGAAATTTTCTTTTTTGTTCTCATTCAAAGAATATATACATGCCAAGAAACAAATAAAACAAATGAAGATTTAAATCAAGAGAGGAACCTGTAAAACAAAAAATATGTATATTACCCTAAATTTTAGAAACTGGGTGACTGGGTGAGGGATGAATGCATGTAATTAGCTATAGTCGGTGATTGAGATATAATACCATCAAAGTAGAGGCTAATTTAAATTATAAAAGTTATATAAAGTTGATATATTCTGCCCAGTTCCATTTTTTACATTTTATTGTAACCAGACCTGAATATTTCATATCATGTGACTGTACTGCTAAAGATTTGATGGAGAAATCGCTCTAGCTGCAACAACAGTTAATTAAATTAAAATGTTTCTTCAATAATGAATGAAGCTAATTTCCAATGCTCATGGGATACACCTAATACATTTTCTTGACCACCCAGATGGAGATGGAGATGGCTGAACAGGATAGATTATTTATAGCATTGCGTCTGCTGTGTGTTTTATTATCCAAATGTTTTTAAGACACACAAAAATGATTACAGCTGAGATCACAGCTGAAGGAACTCGCTTATCAAGTTTCTTATTATAACCCATGTAACAGCAACTTCTGAAAACCATCCAGTGTTATTCAACATTTACTAATAGCCAAGTAAACTGAACATACTTAAAAGTTACTATGTAAGCACTACATAGGCTTAGCTTAGCTCTTATGGCTGCAGCTATAACACACCCTGAGGAGCCTTGGATATTCTCCAGAACTCAGGGGATTTATAACAGCACCTTGCAATATACTATACTACATAATCTAACTTCATATTTTCATATACCCTTTTGATTTTTCACATTAGCTTCCTTCATTCTTATAGTCCATGTTTTCATATGGCTCACATTAACAGCAATCTTAACTTTTGGGCCCAGTCTCATGAAGAGGAGAGGGGAAAAGAGGGAGCAACAATGAAACATTTAGTTATTATCATCTTCAACATCTGGTGTGCATCACGGCTTTGTCCTAGGACCTGTCCTCTTAGGTAATGACTTCACAATATTATCCACCAATTAAAATGTGCTTTCAATGCAACCTGACAACTCTCTTTATCCAGAAAACCAAATTCTATACTACCAACTTTTTTCTTCATGTCTGCTTTGTCTAAATTACATCTTGTTTCACTTCAAACTTTCTAAAATCAAGTATCGGTAAAATTAAGCCCTGTCTTGTAAGGACATAATCAGTATTATCAAAAATAGACAGTTATAGTCTCTCAGTCACCTCAGGTTAGGTGTGTCTGTGTCATCCTTGGTAGCTCCCTATAATTTACCTCTTACAGTAATAAAATAGCAGATTCTTCATATTTTCCTATAAAGTACATTAACCATTTCCATCCCTCCCTTTGTCTTCAATTTACCTCTATCCTTTTTTACAGCTGCTTTACCTCAGAGTATTGATTATTGAAGTTCCTTTCTTTTCTCCCTCAAAATTCCAAAACAAATGGTCCAGAACTCAGCTGTTCATACAGTAATCACAGCTTAAATCTGCCACATTTTTTTATTTTTCATTTGTTTGGTATTCACTTATACTTAAAATATATTATTATGACCATTAGTTTTTTTTTACTTCTAAACTTTACTTGTATGTTTTGTTTGTTTAAACTGGATGGGTTGGGTCAATATTGGGGAGTATCCTCCTGCAAGCCTTCATAACAGTCAGCTAAAATTATTGACCATTGCAGCTCACAAAATTGATGTCAAACAATTTGCTTGCAATTTTTGTGGGCAGAGCTTACAAACATTACTTTGGCGCTCTGGCGACAAATTTGAGATGGAACCAATTCAAATGATCTTAGGATAATTTATTTCTCAGGGTAATTTGAAAAGCCTATTTGTGCATGTGTCAAGTTTCTAGCTGATGTCTTGAATAATTCTATATATGTTCAGGAAGAGATATTGATGATGATACTTAATAATGAAATTAAAAATCTCAGATAAATAAAAAAGACTTGAAAAAATGACTAAAGCAACAGAAGAATTCTGCAATGAACAAATATATTTTCTGTGCATTTCAGTCTTTTTTCTCCATCCATGGTCAAGTTCTACAAAAAAGATTTTTTACTGATTATTGGGTGAATATAAATAAATGCCATTTTAATATAGTTGCAAATTACATTTTTAGCAACAATATGATATTCCCTTTGCATTATTTTTTCATCATTTCTGAAATACCTGTCACATTTCCTATCATATACAAACATCATAGTGGTGAGAAAAAACATGGGGTAGGAAAAAATGTAGTAGTTAGTGTGATGTAGGCTTAGGTTGGACAATCTTTCCTCGAAACCAGAGTACAATTTAAACAAAATACCTTATAAGAATGTTTGCACTCTTATCTGCCCCAAATACCAATGTAATAATTGTTTGTTAACTTAATAAAAAGAATTTTACCCCATGTCAGACTTCTAGAATTCTTAGCCTTTTGTTAACTTTCCCTTAGTCCTTCAGACTTTAAAAACTGTTAATCCTTTACTACAATGGACTTTATGACAGATTAACTCATAATTGGCAAGATAATGGCTGGATCTTGGTTTAAATCTTAATGATAAAGTATTATAATCGCATGTTTGTGTGTCTGGTGGTTGATGTTGTCAGTGAATACACCAAAACTGGCTAACACGCCATATTCTTATCTCAACAGCCCTTTGCTGTGCTGTCAAGCTTCCTCTTCAACTCCCTTTAGTCTCTTTGATGTATGCTCGATGTCAAGGCCTAAACTACGACCTATTAGTGGTGATGAATGGACACAATGACTGCTGTCTTCCTGCAGTTGTTGCAGCTGAAACAGGGTGTTAATACAATTCAAATCTGGAGTGTTACAAGCAATACACAGAGAGGAAAATCCAAACACATTGCTGAAAGTGTTTCATTTAAGAATTTCAAAGGGATAGTAGCATTTGGTTTGTTTGCTGGTTCACAGACTAAAAATCACTTCTAGTCTGGTAAGTTATTGACAAAGGACAGCATCTGGTAAGTGGGACTCAAAGTGATTGCTGGAGTAGTTACTAATATTATATTCAGTGAAAATGTAATGACATATTAAAGACAACCCTTCAGAGCAAGGAATTCATTGAAATGTGTATAGTCAGGATTTGGATTATCCCACTGAATGAACAACTTGACATAAACCAGCCTTGATGAATTCAGAGATGTCAAGAGATCTTTTTTTTCTAATTCTTATGTGATTTTTAAGACAATTAGGGAAAAAAAATATTTAAAGACTGTGTAGCCTACAGTAAAAATGCATGTGTTTTTTGTCTCTCACACCACAGAAAAATTTTATATTAATCATGCATCCGAATTTGAATGATTAGAAACACAACTAAGCATATACAATAAGGTCTCAAAAATAATGAAAAAGGTACGTTTTCTGTGCCCTCAGACGTTGGGGAAGTGTCCGCTAGCGCCACTGAAGCAATAGCCATGTGCTATTCTATTTCACTGCAACAGTTTTAAAGGAAAATAAAATGCTACATACAGTATTATATTTACATTTTGATATTTAATTTGGGGGAATCAGTGGAAGCTTCGTGCCTGTGTGACTTCAATTCAATGAGGAAAGAGAGGAGAATCTCTATGCCCTATGACGGCAGATACGGTATGAGGTGGGAGGGGCTCGCTAACTGTTTGCTGAAGACAGTAAACTCAGAGTGATCAATGCTATTATGTGTTGTCTCCAACAACACAGGAAAAAGTTGCTAGATTTTTCTCACTAGTCAATATTTTTGATAATAAAAAACATGAGTGCTCCAGCGCTGACTACATTTATTTTCTGTATTGAATGTTCTTTATTGATGCTTTTTTCAAACTTAATCGGAATTACATCTGTTAATTCTTAAAACATCTTTCTTCTTTTGCATTAGTCCACAAGCTTCTCTTCAAACTGAATAGTAGTCCTACCCTCCCTTCTACGAATACAAGAAAGTAGAAAAGACAGTACCTTTTCCTATATGTGAGAGACTAGAACCAGGTCTTAACCCCTTAGCTTGGACATGGTTTTATGGAACAACTGTGTATTATCATAGGAACCTGAGCAAGAGTAAAAACCTTTTTTCTTTTCATACACTATACTCTGGTAGAAATCTCAAATTATCTCTCTAAGAGTAGCAAAATTAAGAAGATTCTAAGGACTAGACTCTTGAGTCACAGTAGGTCTCTTTCCAAGATCATCTGTGGCTTTAGGGGATCTTTCCTTACCGCAACTTGTGTGCGTTGGTCTGTGCAAACTGTTTAAAGTGATGATCTTTAAATTGTTTTACATGAAATAAACTTTGAAACCTTGGGATCATTGCCAGTAGTGTTTGAGAACATCTTTTAAGAGACTTGAAAGTCAGAAGAATTAAAAAAAATATATTTTCATCTCTTAAAAAGATGTAACACTTGGGTTTCTCAAGGTCTTTTAATCAAAGAGAATCTGTCTTTATAAAGATAGAAGACGTTCTAAAACTCTGTATCAAAAAAGCACAAATGGATTAAGATTGACAAAAGCAGGGATTGATTCACAGATAGAGGACCGAACTAAACTGCAAGACAGTTTTGCAATCAATATAGAAGTAAGCATTCCTCTGTACTGTTGGTTTACATACTACTGGAAAAAACATAATGTTCACGGGTCTATAAACAGTTTTTCTATTTTTTTGGAAACTACTTACTTCCAGTCTGGTTTACCATGACATGCCCGTTGCACTTAGTCTGTTATACAGAATTCAGTAACCTTCGTGGCTTTGAACATTTTGTGAAACTCATCTAAAAGCATGTAATAAAGCACGCTCACTGTGTGCCAAGCAAGATAGATATACTTCTGGTGATATGCATTTGTGTGGGTAGCCAAAATATGCTGCAACAACATATTCTAGAGAAAATTAAGAGGAATGCTGGGATTGGACATAACACGTGGTTTCATGAAACCCTGAGGGGGTTTGGACAGGGGCAAAGACAATGACACATCTGTGACCTTTATCTTTTTCAAACAAAAATGAATCCCTGCTGCATCCTACACTGACATGATGAAAAGAAATAGTGCCAGAGAATGCACTTATCCTGTTTATAGATTCCATTTGATTATGTAGGATTTTTTGAGCTGGGTTTGAAACACAAAGACCCAGAGCTATGAAGTGAAGCCTTTTGAGATTATTTTTGCTTAATTTTTGTTTGAAAATTATAATTCAGCTGAAATAAATTGAGTTTTACAATTGATTATAAAAACATTTTTGGACTGGCGTTAATTTACTTTAAAAGCTGAATTGGAAAATGTTTCTATATAATTTACTTTATATTTATTTTGGTTTTTGGCCTACTCACAAAGATCATATTTCATAAATAAACCACATAGCATTTTACTTTCATGTTTCAGTTTTTCATCTTTATACTTGACATGCATCAGGTAAAAACAAATTTCTCAGCTGGAAAGCGTAAATTAACTCATTGCCCGTCTTTGTAGCTTCGATTTCAAACTGCCAAATAAGTCTTCCCTTAAGGATTTTTCCCCATTTGATAAGAGGTCTTTTGCAGCACATTGCCTGGAGCTGCCTGTGATTCAAACCTTATCTCTTCTCTTTTTCAGACACAAAATGCACACAAGCTTCTAAATTTATACTCTACATGACGTATGTTGTTCAGTGTTATTTATATGGCCCTGGATTAATGTTGTTGTGCAAAAATAACAATTCATCATCAATAGACATTGTAAATTGTTTGTAATTTTCTTAAGTCAATATTGATGAAGGGGAAAATGATTCAATAACTGCAGGGTAATATCATACAAAAGAGATATAGTTGCGCCACAGAATATTATCGTTATTTCTTCATGTGAATGGGCAGGCAGATGGATGTGCAGAATTGGTCTTTTTTGTTAAAATATTTAAAGGAATGTCACATTTCAGGCTTAAGCTTTGTAACCAAATGTCGACTATCAGACGTAGTACCCCTCTGCCTTTTCTATAATGGAACCTATTAAACATGAACCACTGTTAAATTATTCATGAGTCTGTAAGAAGCCATAGGCTACTTCATCAGTCAGTCCCCCACACTAGATTAGTGTGGTGAATTTAAATACCTCACACTGTGGTGTGGCCTTTCATCAGTCAGATCTGTGATATTAACCATATACTGTAAAAGATAGTCATTCCCACAGGGTTTTAAAGGTGAAGGCAACCGGGATTGCTGTAATACCACTGAGGTTTGTAACAGGGTGGTTCAAATGAAACCCATTCAGAAAATATGGAATGTAACACAGTGAGTTAGATATTATCTTTAGTCCCACCACTTTCACTATCGAGATTTGGTAAGCTTTGGCTTCAAGAGGATCGACATTTAATTCAAAGTTGGAACTCATTCATTTCGATTAATTCTAATGATGTTATGACACAACAACAAAGACTCCATAATAACATTAAAACTTAACAGAAAGTTGATTTTCTTCACAAGAGGTTGGAATAGCATAGCATCCATTATTGCATATGATGGAGAGATTTTACCCCAAAAATGAAGATTTTGTACTGCAATAGGGCGACAGAAAGGATAGGTATTGAATTAAAGAATTCATTAAATTAACTTGACCAAAGTTTCAAGTTATCTACAATATTGAGAAAGTAGTTGCATGGATTGCTCAGATGTAATATTGCTCTATCTGTCCACATAAATTGTCTTAATACATTGAAGGTTCTGGTAGTCCTTATAACGCACTCTTCATTTCTTTATACATTTCTGTTAGATAGTGTTTGATCGGCTGCAAATAAGACTCAGAACACTGTTTCTGCAGGAATAAATGTGTCTTTTCATTCTGCCACAGAATACAGCAAAGCAACAATCATTCTCTCCACTCAATCCGTGTTATTAAGTACATAAAACTTTAAGAGCTCTTACCTTGACACTGGAGAGGTGTCAGTCCGGGCAGAGCAGCATCAAGAAAGCTGGGCGTTTGTACACAACCCGCAGTAGACTCTGCTCGAACATAGGGACTTTTCCGTCTTTATACTTTACAAATCAAAGGATCTTGTTGCGAGCAAGGTGGGCCAATCCCAACTTTCAAACGGATCCTGTGATATGTCCTGTTTTGAAAACATGTTTTCGAAGCAGGAGGATCGCTCCCAGTTCGCTCCCAGTTCCCATGTTTTCCCCAGTTTCAATGCTATCATGAGCTCAGTGCATACAGATAAAACTTTATAAAAACAAGTCAGTTTCTCACGAGCTCAGTGCATGATTAAAACAAGTTATCAGAAAAATAAGTTATATAAGACTTTATTAGATCTTTATAACAGGGTCAAGGAGCAGATTTTAACAATTCTCTTCTCAGATAGATTTGCTAATCCATTTTTTTCAAGTTTTACTTCCTTTTTCAGAAACAAAATCAGCTTCCTTGACTGTGTTTGGAAATATTGTCTTGCATTGAAGCCCAATCATTTCAACTTCTGATTCTTATCACAGATGGCCTAAAAAGTTTCTATGTTATTTCATTTTTAATTATGTGAAGTTCATCTGGGTCATTTGGGGTACGACAGCCTTCACCGCAATGTTCTCACTTGGAAAATCAGACTTTTGACATGGCATTTGAAATGTCTATGACTTGCAGAACTGATCTTCCTTCAATCACAATATGTGCAGTGTCATCTAAAGAATTTAGCTTTAGATTTTGTTCAGAAAAGGCCCTGTTTTAATTACTGTAGCTCGTAGCCATGCAATGAGATTTTGTTTCAGGGAATTGGTCGTGATTGTGGTATCATGTGGCCAGCAATATGAAACTCTTGTGTTGCATTTCTTGGACATTCAACAGAGGCAAAGGAGCCTGCGTCACTTTAACCTTAGAGTTACCTCAGTTTATCTTTTTAAGCAATGCCCTAACAGTGACCTATAGCATGTCTAACTAAGTGGTGGAAAAATATCAGCAAGAGAAAGACCTAAGCTTAATTATTTATAAAGACAATTATCCCAGGAGAGTAGTATCAATACATCAATGTGTTTTTGAGACTTGTAGTTGGAGAAAGGCTGAACATTTGTGTGCATAAAATGTGTACAAATAGAGCTTTTGAAAGGAGTCTGAGACCCAATGAGGGCATACTGTTGTCTGGTGCAAAAAATGGTCTTTTTATTTGGGTCTCAATTATTCAAAAAGAAAGCACCCACCCCCTCATGAGTATAGAGCTGATATTGGACTCTACATTACCTAACAACAAGGGAATAGTGGGACTGCAGTACATTCCACCTGAGAGGCTTTTCTGGGACCAGGCACCGGCTGTGCCCCTAATGACATCATCTATTTCTCTAGGCCTCCTGGAACACAATTATGGTGATTTACAATTTATTCAGATCTGTTGTTGTGTTGAATTCCTTCATACTCATTTCAGCTGTTCAGAGCTGTGAACTACTTCTCTGCTCCAGTGATACAGTAAACAGCCTATGGTGGTACCACTTTAAAATGTGTTGAACATCAACGTGCAGCTGAACATTTATCTAATCACATCCAGAGCCACCTGTGTTGACCCCCATCTGTACTGTACTCATGCCCTAAATAGACCGTATTGGACAAAAACCGTTAGTGAAGCACTCAACACATCTGTCACTTCAAATGAGCTGCTACAGAACAGTAGTTATTGTGAATTACAAAAATTTAATTAAACATATTAGGCCAGACAGATGTCATGTGCAGTAACCTTCCATGAGCAGCTTGCAATATGATAAAGTGGATAATTCTCCAGCTGAGTGTTAAATGATTATATTGATTTTAAATCTCACAAGCATAGCAGTATTTGGAATACAGTCATAAATGCTAACATCCAGACTAAATGGCCAATGACACCAAACATACAATTTCATGTGTTTTTTTTATTTTTATTTTACTTTATCCAGATTAAATTTTGTTTGGCTCTAATTCAATGCATACCACATCAAAGTAATCTTACACTTGATGATTTTTGTTTTCATACAGTGCTTTTGTTTGTGGATTTCATTTTGCCAAAGAAAAGAGAACAAATCTGCAGAGGAATGAAAAAGGTTAAGAGTTCAGTGTCATTGATTTCCTGGAAGAGGTCATTACTGGTGTCTAACATATAAACTCTCTAGTTTTTTTGTCTTTCATATGCATCACTTGGCATGAAGCGAGTAGGTCATTATTCCAGTATTAAACAAAGTCCACATAGTTTGACCTGGTTGCTATTTTATCATAATAATTTAAACATAACAACTGGACATACAAACATCTTACTACAAATTAAAGATGTTCTGCTTCCTCATAGATGACTAAATGTTTCTGACTGTGAAAAGACACAAAGGCTGAGATTCTTTATAATACAAGGTTAGTTTTATTAAAATGCTTGTTAATGTCAGGGAAGACTAAACACTGCTCAACCCCAGGTGAATGTGACACATTCTTCATTTAGAGATGTTTCATGCACCCCATTGTACCAGTGAGAGTAAAATAGAATAATTCTTCATCGTGACTTACAATGGAAATTAGAAATATCAGCGAGAAAGTACGGATGGAAGAGGCATGTAAAGATAGCAATAAAACTACTACTAATACTACTGTCATGGTGGGTTTCAGGGATCTAACCCACATGCAGAACACTACTCGGAGACGGGAAAAGGTTTAACAAGTTTATT
>JAUZNJ010034360.1:0-12745 GCA_034780135.1 Jordanella pulchra | reverse complement strand
TCTCTCTCTCTCTCTCTCTCTCTCTCTCTCTCTCTCTCTCTCTCTCTTCTACTTAATTCTTATTCCCACCTTCCTTTCCATCTCAGTATCAACTCCATATGTTATTTTCCCCAAAGCCATTTCTAATAAAGTTTCATACAATATTATCAAGCGGAGCCTTATGGTAACAGCTTTGATCGTCCACTTGCGATTGTAAATCTTTTGAGACATTATCTAACATTGGGAAGTTCAGTTCTGAGTGTTGGCAAACAGCACATCATAAAATACAAGCAAAAAAACAAAATGTGATTAATTAACAACAAACACAGCTCAGAATGTTCCCAGATGGAATTTCATTCATTTTTTTTCCAGGATGAGATTAATGTAGACTGGTTGTTGGTGAACTGGCACAACTACAATGATCAAGGAGACACACTTATTACCACGAAAATAGAATTAGTTTGTTTCTATGAAAGTAATTCACTTGATGCAACTGTAGGCAACCATTCTTACCAAGTGGATAATGGGAAACGTAAACATTTGTGTTTTAGTCAGGAGGACTAAAAGCATAAAGCTTTACAGAAATGTAAGTACATGACATCTGTGCAAAGAGATGATGGAGCAATGAAAGCTTTGTGCTCATGCTTTGGAGTGACAGAGCTTTTAGGGCAAATAGCTGTGCTTATTTAAATGTGAGTGTGTGAAAGGTGGTGTGTATGAGGACATACAAGGGGTATATATTAGTGTGTTCTTGTTTGCAAGTCTGTGTTCTACTGTGTGTGTGTGTGGTGGTGGTGGTGGGGGTGTTACATGGACAATAACAGCTGTCATTGTGCCTTTGCATCTGTTAAAAATGGAACAAACTGTGTCTGATGTTTGGTGTTCACAACCTGCCCACTGATGGGAAGGAGACCAATTAAATCAAAATACATAGAGATCCTAGTAGACTTATAGATTTTTGAGGTGTCCCTTTGAAATTTTGCATCAGAGTTTTATGTTGAAACATTGCCTCGATATTGACTGCATGACGATTCTGTCAGTAATTGTAGCTGCTTTGTCTCTTGAAAAACGCCTGTGCAGTAATTGTGCATTTGGCTGAAATCGCCCAAATAAATCTTCTATTGTGTTTGAAGAGCAGCAGGATGGCTGTTAAAGCTACTAATCTTTAAACTCTCCTGAGCCGTCACGCCTGAGGTAAGCAGCTGCCTCTGTAATTACACTCTTGTTATGTTTTTTTTAAACTTCCATCAGTGGGGAACAATTATAATAACTTAAAAATAATTGCTTTTTTGAACACTAAATCTTGGAAACAGAAACCACGTTTTTTTTTTTTTTTTTTTTTACAAATCACAAACTTTTATTTTCAGTTTTTTCTCCCTGCTGCTTGAACTGATAATATTTCCTTTGAATCATATGAATAAAGTATCCTAAAGAACGTGAAGAAGAGGATTCACCCTTATATTCAGGAAATTGTTTGTGAATTATGAATTTAGCAGGACTATTAAAGCTTTTAACATTACAGAAAATATTAAACGACTAAATCTTGAAGAGCAAATGGATGCTGTTATCATATATATACATATGGTGTTTTCAGAAGATATAAAACAGATTCTAAAATGTTACAGAAATTATGCTACACATGCATGCCAGTGAGCTCTGGGTCAGCATCTTTCCTGCTGACCTTGACCTCACAGGATGCATGCGACCAGTTTGTTGTACAATAGTCCCTCAAAAACCTTTGTTTTCATTAACTTTCCATCCAGAGTTTGGTATTAAATACAAAAGTCCAGCTAATGAGATGTTGATAGAGAGATGATGGGATCAGACTAGTTCCAAATCCATTTTATATAACCATTTATACATTTCATATGAAAAATAAATGATAACCAATCTAGACAATAATGGGGAATTTCTTTTAACCCCCCCCTTCCCCTTTATTCCAAGAAAGGCTTTCAAACCTGTCAAGCTTTTATGTGTTGCCCATGCTAAACCTTTCTGTTTTATAACATTTATACTTAAAGGAAAAAAAAAACCTCTTGGATTTGTTAAACGCAAGAGGCATTTGAAAAGTTGAACAGCAATGGACTGCAGCTTTAAAATCCTCCTATACTACCAGGATTTGGGGTCCTTGGAGTCATTTGGTTTAATGTTGTGATTTATTTGCTCTTATTTTGCATTGTGAGCTTTGTGAGCTCTTTGATCCTTTAGTATTGATTTGGGTTTACTTTTAAGATCTTTTCTGCTTGTAGATTTGTGTTTGGGTCTTGCCATCTTGTTAACAATAGTTAGTTTTTTTTTCTATCGCTCTACTTTATTCTTTGGTCTCTTTTCTCTAACTTATCTTAGTTTAGTTGATTTCATGTCTGGTTTCATCTATTAGATCTTTCCAGTAGTTTTGCTCTAGTTTTCTTATGGCTTCGTTTCTTGTTCTGTGTAATCTGTCCAATCACATTCAGCTGCTGCCTTTCTTATTTTTCCATTGCCACTAATTATCCAAGTTAATTAAACTGTGTTGCTTGTTTTGCTCTTGTCCAACCTCTTAAATTGTTTTCAGTTTTCCTCTCACCCTTCAGGACATGCCAAGTTGTTATTTTTTTCATGCCAGTCTTCTTTGGTTTATAATCTTTTTTCACTTTATTCATTTCTTTTCAACTCAGCATTCTGCCTGAATCTACCTGTTGGATTGTGAGTTCAATCAAACTCCAGAGTTTCTGACTAAATCAACCTTATTCTGCTATTGGTTCTTCTGTTGTTCATTTAGTGGATTTTTGCATGTAAATTTATATTTTTCAAGTAATTTATCCATCCCCACATTAAGCTCTCTTTTAAAATGACTGAAACAAGCTCAGCAGAGCTGTGCCTGTGGTTTTATTCAAACATTGCTATATTTTATTCTGTGCTGACTCACTTTAATTTCCCAGATTGGGATCAATAAAATATATTCAATCCAATCCAGTCAAGTTTAAGTCTTGAGCACCTTTTTTTCTTCTAACATACAGATAAAGATGGACAAGGTGATTCCTGAGAAAAGCACAGTCACATGTTGGATGGCCTAGTCAAAGTCCAGACCTAATCCAGCTGAGAATCATAGGCGAGAGACAGAAAGCTCTCTAACCCACTCATAACTGATGGATCTAGTTATGTTTGTGCAGTTATATCTAATAACAAGCCTGCAGCTGCAGCTTCCTGTGAAATTCTTCACCATTCTTGGTTGATCTAGTGAGTATTGGTAAGTAGTAACAACATGTTTAAAGCTGACTTAATGCACCTTTGGCTTTAATCTTATTTTTAATTACCTCTGTCCTTAGAAAGATTAGCAATTTTACATTTTACCAACACGAGAACTTTCGTCTCACTGACTACATTTATTTTGCGATTACGACCCCCACCTCGCCACTCCAGACACCCCCTGCAGCTCTTAAATCACAATCATGCTTCCATTATTTCTAGTGCCATCCAAACAAGCGACCCCCCTGGAACTTTTGGATAATGCACAGACTCAGAACAAAACATAAGTGTTTTTTCCATTGCGGAGAGAGCAAAGTGTCAGTCACTTCAACAAGACAGAGCGGCCGTCATCCCGGTGATGCCCTGATTTCCATTTGTCCAAAACAAACTCAACAAATCGCCCTGGATCTCTTGCCTTATGATGCGTGTGTCTGTCTGCAGCATATTTTATTATCCTTACTTTATGTCTGTGTGACACAACGTATATTTACATCTAAAATCGTTTAACATGTAGTTTAGGGGTTAAAATTTGCTTAAAAGGTTAAATCTCTTGGACCAGGTCAAAGATTAGGGTTAGGGCTGTAATCAGTGTGGTTAAGCCTCGGGGAACTTAATGTATCTCTCAAACACACCCTCGGGGATTTCTCTTGTGTTAGACAAAGACAGAACAGAGACAATAAAGAAAATAACCTAAATGTGGATGTTGTGAAGTTTTGTTTAAAGTGGTTTTGGGAGATGTGTGGGGGGGCCTCACTGAGGCCAGACTGGAAAGAAGGCTGGATCTGTGCATTGGGGAGGTGGGTGGTTGAGGGTCACAGTCGTCACTGAAAAGGTTTCCCCAACCAACTGACCTGCTCGGAGAGCTGCTTGCCTCTGAGGAAGAAGCCCAGCAGGCAGCCGATGACCACGGCCAGCACAGACAGGATGAGCAGTCCGTTCTGCTTGCAGACATTCTTCACTCGGCCCCACACTTCTTCCAGAGCCATCCTCCTCCACCGCCTCCTCCCGCCGCCGTCCGGATCCTGACTGCAACTTTGCAACCCTCAGAGAAAACCACCAAAGCAAGCCCCCGTCTTTAATCTGCTAATGTACATCCAGCAGACAACCAGATACCGCAGCTTCAAAGGAGGGCGAGACAGCGGGTGGATGAAGCAGATGGGAAATATTGGTTGGAAGCTGACTTATTAAGGAGAAAGTGGATTCAGGAGACACGAAAAAATGAAAACTAAATCAGGAAAAAAAATAAATAAAAAACGAGGTGATTTTTAGAAATGAAAAATAAGATGAATGAATGAGCTGAAGATCCAAGGTAAAACAGTTCAGGAATGCATGCCTCTCCGGGCTTCGTCCTCCAGTACTTTAAATCTAACCAGAAGCATCCCACTGACACATTCCCTCTCTCAGCCCGTCTGCCTCCAACCTGTCTGCCCTCTCCTCCTCATCCTCCTCCCCCACAGGACACATTTCTGCCGGCGGCCAACAGAGGGCCCTGCGACAGCTGGTGGTATTGTCATTAGGGTTAATACTACGATCCTATTAGGCACTGTGCAGTACAACTCAGATCTAAGGCTGGATTAGAGAGCTCTCTGAACAATTGGACAGCAGATTGGTCCAGGCAACCAAACAGGGGGGGGGGGGGGTGGGGGGCAGGAAAAAGTCACATAGGATTATAAGCAACCTATGATTTACAGAGAGAACATTTTAATAAAACCTAAAGCTACATGAATGGAACAAGAAGCCACTTAGGTGTTATGGATTTTTGTCAGGGCTGTAGTAGCAGTCCATTAAGTCCACAGTCTTACAGCTTGAATCAAGTAAAGTATATTTAGGTGCTGTCAGCTGCACAGCTAGAGATATAATCAGTCGCAGTATAACAGGTGAAAACAGCATATTCAGAAAACTGATGTAGATTCATACAAGAAGAACAACAAAATGGCAGCTTGTTTCTGGCTTTGTTTTTATAGTATCTGTCAAGAAAGTCAGACATAAGTAAGCGGGTTAGTTGGTATAACAACTGAGGTAAAAACAAATAATTTCGTTATTTACTCAGTAGCCTTTACTGAACTTGTGGAGGTAGTTTGTTTTATTAAAACACAAATATTAGGTATTTTATTTGATAGGTCAACAGAAGGTAACAAAGAAAAAACAACAAAAAAATAAAAATAGAACAAATATTTGCAGTGCTCTACATTTTTTTATAACCCCCTTTTCTTTTACACCCCAAAGCAAAACTCAAGACCAGTCAACTGTCCTCATAGTCCTTTAATACGTAAACCAATCAGAGCAAGCTGGATGAACGAGGAGAACATTAGTTAGAGAAGAGGCACACAAACTCTGGAGGTGTCAGAGGTCTAGATGTGTTGTATCTATGTAAAGCTAGTCCAGCACCGCACTGGTTTACATCCAACTTAAAGGACAAGGACGCTTTGTGTCAGTAGGGCCCCTTTCTATTCAATATCTACACTACCCCCACCCCCCTTCACTTAGATTATAAAAAAATCCAACAGCATAAATGATCAAAACCATGCAGATGACAAAGAGCTGTACATGAACCCATTCCAGTTCTGGATAAATGTATAGAAAAACTCAACACAGGAATGTGTTCAAACTTTTGTCAGATGAATCAAAACAAAACTAAAGTAATACTTTTTGGACCAAAGGAAGAGAATTCAAAATTTAGCACACTTGTTATTTGTTAATCCGACTAGAAACCAGCAAAGAGGCTCTAAATGTGGGTGTAATGGTGGACTTAGACCTTAAGCTTGTCTAAAAAAACACCTTAAAAAAGTGATTCATGCGTTCATCCTTTGTAGACACGTCAATTTCAGTTGATCCAAAAAGCTGCTGCCTGCGCCCTCACTAAAACTAAGAAAGTGGAGCAGTGTAACCAATTTAAACCCCAAGTTTTGAAATGGTTACACTGGCTCCAGGTATTTCAGAGAATAGACCTCAGTTAGTCTATGAATCACTAAATATATTATCTCCACAACACATTACAGGGTTGTTATCTGTGTATCAACCACCCAGATGTCTTGGGTCCAGAACAGGAACGTGGAGAAGAAGCTTTTAGTTCCTATGCTCCACAAATCAGGAATAAACTCACAGAAAAGTGTAAAAGAGCTGAAAACTTAAGTTGTTCTTAGTCTACATTGATAACATATTTGTTGGCCTTTGATTGTGCTGTCAAAACAATTGTAGTTAAGTTTCCAGGTTCAGCTTTCAATCTATTATTTCTAGAGCATTCTGTTTAAAATATTTAGCCATCTTATTTTAATTATTCAATCTTATACTCTCTAATATTTTTTTATTGCCTCTACGCCTCTGCAATGCACTTTTCCTTTTCTTTCTCCCATGTACAGCCCTGAATTGTCTTGTCACTGAATTTTGTCTTATAAATAAACTTGCCTTGCCTTTGCCGTGCTTTGTATGGTGTTCCTCTACCTAGAAGAAAGAGCAAGAAGCTGAGCGGTGTGGTTCCTATTTAATCCTATTTAAACCTATTTAATCAAGTTCATCATCCGGAGCGAAAGAGAAACTGACTGCTTGTCATTTACTTTTAATAACTCTGACACATCTTGTCCTTAGATTTTTTTAATTCCTCTCCTGCTCGGTTCACTCTAATCTTGATCTCATTCTACCTTAAGAGTTACCCTCTAACCCTCCATGGGTCTCCTGTCCTTTGATGTCTCCTGGTAATCTTGTCTTAAACCACCACCCCCAAGGAGCAGAACCACACTTTTATTGTCATGGGGGCAGAAAGGGTCAAGGCTAACTCAGGAGGCTCCACAGACTGTGATGTCAATGTTTGAATGTGCCTATGAGTGAATGAATGAAGTGTGAAGCTCTTTAAAGTCATTTAATTTGATAAAGCAGTAAAGAAGTTAAGGCTTTTTATAATTTGCATATAATAGGTTGTTTCATTCTCCCCATGGTGTCCCTGTAGTACAGCTTTGTATTTTCGTGTATGATTAAGTCGTTTATATCCAAGTCTTGTTATTAATCACTTCCACTGATTCTTCCAGCGATCATTACTTCCTATAAATCAGAGTTCTTCAATTCCAGAGTTTTTTTCATTCCAGTCCTACAGGTCCAATATCCTGCATCTTTTACATGTTTCTGCTTCAACACACCTGGATAAAATACGTTCATCAGCAGAACTCTGGAGAACTTGGCCCTGTCTCAATACCTGCACTTCAGCCCTTCAACTACTTCAGCTACTTCAACCGACTGTTCCCACTGAGGGTACGAGTGCATAGTGTGTCCCAGTTGTCCAGAGTGGTCTATGCACTCTTGATGCACACTTGAGCTTCAGTAAGAGCATATCTAAGTGGACTTTGGTGAAGTGTATCGCCCACAATTCATTGCTGTATGTAACGTTTTAAGCAAAAAAGTGGATATATGGTTAACATTCAGTTTCTTTGCCTTGTTATTTGATTTTGATAAACATTTCCATGTAAATCATGCAAAAATCACAAACAGATATTTTTTGTTCTCTACACTAATAATCAATCAATAATTCTTCCACACAAGCCTCTTTGGAACATCCGGGGGATAATTTGCAACAAAAAGTAAATTTTCATTGAAGATGGAGTAAGGTATTGATTTTGTTATAGATTCATGAGATGTTGATGGTAGTTTTTAGAATATTTAACCAACCTGAATAAATATAAACTTAAATGTACTAAATCACATTTCAAAAAAAAGTACAAAGCCACACCTCAACTCTTCACCTCATTTCAATGAATCACTCTGTTTATAATCCTTATATTTTCCTAAGCTGTGAAAAAGAAATTGAAATAGTTGTATACTTGACAATAAAGGTACGATTTAGTAACAACATATCTGTAAAACCTTTTCTAATCAATGATTATAAGTAAGGCCCTTATGTAGAAAAAACACCACATTTAAGAACAGTGACCCTCAGTGGTATTAAATTCACTAAATGACAGATTTTTCTAATGATTATTAACTCAATTAGAAAAACCAAATATTTCCTGATAATAACATTTTAAAGACGAAATTCAAAATCAAAGTTGTTGCTAATGAACTCCAGTGCCTGTGTTGAAAAAAATGTTTTCAGGTGTAATTATCAAAATGACTTATATTTTACTGTACATATGTGAATACAAAAGGATTCTTTGTTGCAGTTTAAAGATATATTTCTAGCAGTAGCATTAGAAAAACAGGGCTTGGTGTTGTCACTTTCCCAGTAGTCAAGATTGCTTGTAACCTGGACACTTGCTGTGTGTGCACTTCCTCCAGGTGCACACTTCATAGAGGGGCGTGGGGTTTAGTGTGAGGAATGGGACTGGACTATTGACTGCACACTGAGGAGGTAAATAACCCATTTATTCAGGTGTGTTTCGTTTTTCTTTTTTGTGTCTTTCGTCTTTCTAGGTTGGTTTGATTTCTATTTGGTGTCATTTCTGGTTATGTTTAAGCTAAATTGTATTTCTTGGTTACTCTGTTTCCCCCTTGTGCCACTCTCCTTTCATTAAGCTCCCTTCTAGTTAGTTCTGTCCACACCTGCTCACAATCAGTGGATTACTCCAGTCATTGTTCTGTCATCCATTTATACTCTTCCTCCTCTCCTCCTCTGCTTTGCTGGATTCTCTTCATTCTTGTGTTTGTTTCTTCTAAGAATCTCTAGTTTTTGTACCATCTCTGCCGTACCTCTCTACATTTGGGTCCTCTGCTAACATTCACTAAATCTGACAATATGTTCTGTAAAGTTCTTCATTTAGTTTTGGTGGTTGTGTTTTATAGCACTGTAGGTGAAAAGTAACCAAACACCTTTACTTAAATGACTGTAATCAGTACATTTGCTTTTACTTTGCACTTTTTAAAGTAGTTTACACAAGCTGAACTTTACTTTTGCTTGAGTTTGAATTACTTATTTTACTCAGTTACATTTAGAAAACATCTGTTACAGAGTGAAAATAAACACTAAGTAAAGTGAAGGATAAACACCAGAGGCAGCAGCTGTGATTCATTGGCTGATTTAGAAATAAGATCCAAACATGGATACTCATTAAGCATTTAGCAACAACCTTTCTTGTCCTATAGTTAAACTGGTCCCATCATTCTTATTCACATGAAACTTAGACTAAATGCAGGTATCAGGTATTAGGAAGAACCTCAAGGGTAAAGATGAAATCACCGAAAGCCTCCAGAATTCTTTGTATAAATAATCCAAATATATCAACATTGATAAACGCTGGTAAAATCACTCTAATTGCAATAGATTATTTGCTTTTGAGAGCCATATATCCAGTATTTGATCAGATATTATTATCTAGAGATGCAGGAGGCAGTTCGATTTTCCTTTATAATAAAACAATACACGCACACCATTAGCAGCAGGATACTGTATCTCTTCTACAAGTCTGTTGTGGTGAGAGGGATCTCCTCTGGGGTGGCAGCATCAGAGCAAATGACTTCAAAAAGCTCAACAAGCTAAAAAAAGACGACTGGCTCTGTTCAGTTAACTCCTCCAGAAACTTTGCGGATGATTTTCCAAAGAAGAGGAATTATTTATAAAAATAACGAACATTACGAACAATCTTAAGCATCATCTTCATCAGAAAGCTGCACAATAACAGTGCAGTATGTTAGAGGCGTCCCCAGACCTGATATAAGCCAGTCCTCTACAGGAGATTATTTCTGCTCAAAGTTTACTCAATGAGTTACAGTTCGTTTAAAAAAAAAAACTAAAACTATAATAATTATACCAACATCTACTTTCATTTTTGGGGTCAAATAAACTACTTTTGAACGGAATTTTTAAAACTATCTGTATTAAGTCGACATTACAATAGCAATAGAACGTGACTAAATCTAAGCTTTTTGTCCTTATATGTTATGTTGGATTTTTTTTGTTAGTTTCTGTGTCATTAAAACAGTATCAACACCCACTGCTTTAAACAACATGTGACTGTAAAACACACAAACAATTTATCTCACCCTCACTGAAATGAACTAAATTAAAGAAAAAACCCTCCAGGAAAGTTTTGCTTGTTTACCACATTTTCTGTCTCCTTCTTTTCTTTTTATGCACAGCTAATGAGTTGTTGTTCCTGTGCTGAATCATGTTGGATATGCATGGCCACACTGCACTGCTGTGCTCCTGCATCTTCCAGCCCTGTCTGACAGCGTCTGTCAGGTGAATCACTTGTTAAATCAAACAATCTGTAAAGTCATGGGTAAAAATACCTGTTATCAACCCGTCTTTAAACAAGACAGCAAGCAATCAGACATCCAACAATGCTGCAGGAGAGCAGCACTCTGCATATAACATTTACATTTGAACTCTCCAGACAGCTCATAACTTTATAAAAACCTTAAATTTCTAATTGAATGCATTTTTAATTAGACAATTTGGGAATAACTGAAAAGAAACATTCATAAAATCAAGTGAAATTGTCAGCAAGTGAAGCATTGTGCACAAGAGGACTCCCATTTGTCTTCTGTGCTGTCTTCAACAGAGATGTCATTAATTTTGTCTGGATAAGTTAAAGAGCACAATGTCCTGTAGACACAATGTTTACAAATGCAAGAGTGGGTGGATGGAGAACTTCCTCTGAGCTTATTGATCCTGTACACCCATGATTTAAAAGTGGGTCTATCTCCTCAGGTCAGGTTTTTTGATCTGATCAATGATCTGATTTAAATGAATGATTTTAAATCTTATATGGTATGACTTTTATTATTCACTGACATGATATTTCTATATATCAGTCGACTAGTAAATATGTAGAAATAGTTCAAATAAGAAGAAGTCATCCTTAAAGGCAACCTGACATGAAGATGAAGAGATGGACCTAATGATGGTGGAGTAGAAATGAATCATCACTTTTACTCTGCTATGTCCTCTGTAAATTCATCCAGATTGTTGGTAGCAGTCCTGAAATAAAACAGGACCAAAGCAGTCAATAACGTCTAAATATTAAGATCCTCTACAGTTTTCACCACAGGCTTACAAAACTGTACAGAAGTGAGGTGGACCATCACATGATAAGCATCATTTACTTTAGTTTGGTTGTAACCTGGAGTTTTTACCGTTTCTGGTGGAAACCTTTAAAAACCTACCTGCATTTAAGGAGTTTTTGGTTGGTCACCAAGAAAAACAACAAGGGAGTTTTTCTAACCCCATACAGTATCTGGATATCCAGCTTGCACTGTGTGCAAAATATAAATGGCAAACATGGTTGAGGAAGAAAACTCAGTTCATGATAGAATGTTCCAGATTATGAAAGCAATACTGCCAAATTAGTAAAATGTTGCTACACTGGCTTCTGCTGATCTAAAAACAGATATCGTCACGGTTTGCTTTGGTAGACAATTAGCTTTCCAAGTGTGCAGCTGGAAGGCAGCCAACTATAGCACAGAGTCTGGTATTAGTTCAGACAGCCAAGTTTCTGTGAAGCATAGAACGGAAAAAATTCCCAGCATAAAAGATTAATGAGCAATTCTTTCTCCAGTTTATTGCACAAGGAGAGCAAATTGGAGCGTGATATTAAAGGGAATGGTGGGCAAAACCCAATATCTGCAATCTAGCAGTTAACGGCTCAATAAGCAGTTCACCATTAGCACAGAGAATTTGGTAAGTTGTATTAATTCTGCTGCTCAAACAACAAAGGCATTTCAAAAACAAATGTGGAATCATTCAAAAGGAAATAAAAAAAGTGCGTTTTAACTGTATAAGATTTATAGTCAAGCAGCATTGTTACACAACATCTCATTTTGGAATAGTTTTGATGCCACTTCCATACAAAAACTTAGCACAGCAATTTACTGAGATAAACTAATTGATTTCTAAGTCATTGGTAACACAGCATTACTTTAGGTTATGATTCAAAACCTGTGCTGTTGTTCCTGACAGTTTCAATTAACAGCTAAACATTTAATAATTATTTCTAGATCTGTTTACTTTCTGACGCAACTGCCTTAATATCTGTAGTAATATGTAGTAACATTTATTTTAGCATGCAAAGTTCTGCTAATCGATGCCCTAAGTCAGTTTGAAAATGGAAAAGGAATAAATGTAGATATTTAATAGTTACTTCAGCTGTAAGAAAAATATAAAAAATATTAATATATGAATGAGCCAAAAAAAAAACATTCTTTGTTTTTATAATCAGTTATTGCCAGCTTATTCCTTTCTTTGTATGCTAGATATTTACAGCATATATTGCACTAAAACTATTTGATTTGATTGGAGAATTGTTGGTAATATTAAGTCAATATTTCAGAACAATTGTTCTCAAATTTAAATACTAAGATATTAAAATCAAAGTATAAAGTAAAACATAATGAATGAAACAAAGTGACTAATTAGAATGAATGGAGCAGAACTGAATATAAAAAATACAGTAAATAAACAGTTATCTAAAAGAATTAAAAAACAAATCAAGAAACTTAGAAAAAAGTTAAGATTGAAAACTGTCATGATGGGTTTCAGGGATCTAACCCACATGCAGAACACCACACGGAGACAGGGAAAAAGTTAACAAGTTTATTAAGAATGGAAACTGAGTGT